>JAQGCC010006373.1:0-10304 GCA_034698905.1 Xestoiulus laeticollis
AACTTGAGTTTTTTGAAAAACTCAGCCGAGTTGAAGCTAAGTCGCCTTTTGTTGCGCAGCAGTGGTACGGGGGTAAGACTTTTACTTGCGGCTACCAAAAATCGACCACTAAAGGCTAAACTTCTTACTTTTTCACTATTCAGGAAGGGGTAAGTAATGCTAAAACATTTTGTTTTAACATATATTTGTATATATATAATTATATAGATATTATGCTTGTTTTTTCTTATAGATAATGATTGAATGTGAACTACGTTCAGGGAAAACTATGCAACAGTTGGAGCAGAAAGTTGAAAACTGCATTAAAAAGGTTTTCCATCTTGAAATTTCTCAAAGCAGCAAAACTCTTAAAGATTTTGAGAAAGAATTAAGAGGGAATGCATCACGATATGAATTTCTTTCAATAGTAAGTGAAATTTAACTATTAGTTTGTTGTCCTTTATAAATTCCATTTCTTGAGATAATTATTTTCTCTGCTAATTATAAATTTAGAATTGATTTAAGCATTTTTTTATTTACAGAATTCTATTGATGACCAGCCGATACTTGGGCCAAGAGTTTTTTTCCAAGATAAGAACAAGAGAATTCTATGCTCTGCAGAAGAATCTGTACAACTCAAAAACGAATGTTGTTAATTACAACAAGTCATTTATGTCTTACTATGTATTACATAAGACTTAACTTATCCGGCATCATATGCGCCTATTTTGACAGTATTACAACATATTGCTTTCCCAAATGATGATTTTGGGAAAAGCTTTATGTCAAAAAATGTACAGGAGACAATAAAGTGTTTAGAACTCTAATTATCTTGTACATGTTCTTTTTATTTAGGTTTGTTTTGTCACCTTAACATTTTGCCATCAGATTAAGGTAGGGTACTGCATAGGTTGCATTTCAAAACTGCATTACATTCTTTTTTAGATTTCTTTGTATACAAATTGGCCTATGCCATAATATAGGAGGTACCTGTACATTTTGTACCTTTTAGTTTGGTACCTGATAATTTATCAGTTACTATGATAACCGACCACTATGGTACCTGGTAACTTATAGGTTACAATGGTACCTCATAACTTTGCAGGTACATAGTACCTCATAATTTATCTAGGGTTTTTTTTACACATGTCCCTCATAATTATTAGGTACATGGCTAAAAGTGTTGAAGCTTAAATTAAGGGTTTTGCGATTGATATCACGTGACTTGTGAACAAACTATACGTACGTAGTCCAGAGACTCAGGCAGGGAAAGCTGAAGGCTGGAAAGAAAAACAAGAGGAAATCAGTGACCACGAAAAGAGGTGAAGAAACAATAATTGAAACAAACAAAGAAGGAAAGGAGGAAAAATGAAAGTAAACAAACTTACCACGATCCAGGTCATCATTGGAAGGCCGTCCGGAAGAAGAACATCACCCTAGTCTAGAGTGATGGTCTCCGGCCCCTCCATTGGTGATGGCGGGAGGTATTCCGCCGTAGTGGCCAGGCTGGCGAGCTCCATTTGAAGTTCGGGCCACTCTTCGGCCCCTTCCCCTAAGGGCAGAGAGGGGGAACGAATGAGGTCCAAAGATGGTGTCGGGGAGTACCAAGGAGGCACATAGAGGCGTAGGCGAGTATCTCGCCATGTCCGACAGGAATTGTCTTGGGGCCGGAGTTGGCGCTTGCCGCCAATCAGGTGGAAAGATCGAAGTGGTTGCCGGCGTTCTTGGAGGGGAAACAGGAGAAGTCGCTGTAGATGGAATAAATGGAGTAGCTGGAGTTGGAACGGGTCCTGGAGCTGTTGGTCCTGGAAGAACGGGCAACCAGTCCCAGCCGTATAGTTGGAAACGGGTCGGAGTTGGAACTGCCCCTTGGCAGCCGAAGGAAGCCAGAACTTCCACAAAAAACGTATCTAAATGGGTAGGTGTGGGGGGCAGCCGTAGGCTAGCTCACCAGCATTCCAGGAAGGCAAACATTAGCGAGATCATAAATCTTGTCCAACCCTCGTCCGTTGGCGGGACCAACACGCAAAAGACCCGTGGAGCACCATGATGGTGCACGAACAGGACGCCATTCAGATAAGCCCCTTAAAAGGCTGTATCCGGGTTTGAAATAATGAACCTCGAGGCCTTCGTGGGTCTCGTGTGAAAGAGCGTGGTCCTTCGAAACGGAAGCATCAACACAGTTTGATCAAAAAAAACTTTAAAGCACATAATTTTGTCAAACAATTGGACAAGGGTGCAGTCCCTGTCCACCAATCTTAGAAGATCATTACCTGATCAACTACCAATCAAAAGATGCACCAAAATCCATAAAGATGAGTTTTTCAATGACTAATTTTAGATAAAATCTTTTAAACGGACATTGGTCATCAAGGTTGCACAGATAACAAACAACGGATGGACCCCAAGAGTTAGACCCTGAGACCAGCCCTTGCTCAAAATAGGTCAGGGAATGGTCAAAACCCTGGAGGGAAAACCACGTTTCACTTCATAACTCCGGAGCCGGAAGTCGTAAAGGCATCAAACTGCCATTACCAGAAAACCCAAGACCCCTAGAATCCACAGATACCAAGCAAGGACCCTAACACACTGACCACAAAAAGCCTTAGATTCATGAGGGAGAACCACCCAGATATGGAAATGATAATCCAAGAAGAATGGAATCCGAAAAAGGACAACTTAGGTAATATGAATTCGTATTGCATATAGTTATGTAAGTTATATAAACTTAGTAGATAGGAGTGTATCTTTCTAGTTATTTCCTGTTTCCATGTATTAGTATAGGGAATGAATACCCCTTTGTGTAGGCCTAGTTGTAAGGATACGGCAGAATGAATCTCTACGGTAAGTGACCTTTAAGGACTTACCGTAGCCGTACTCCAGGCTAATAATGCCCCTAATTAAGAGTACACTCTAAGAAAAATGAGGTTCTTCAAAGGTGCTTCGGCAAAAATTGGACCTAAAATTTTATTAAGGTGCTTCAAGGCACTTTAAACAAAATGGCTGCAATGTCATGCCTGCTGTGCACTTCCATGGAGGTGCTTGAAAGAAAAAAGGTTCTTGATGGATAAGGAGGTATCGATCACCAGAAAACATGTGGTCGATGTTAGCACTAAAGTGTGACTTCCTTACCCTCCTAACAGTAACTGGCCATGTGGCAGGGGGTAAAGTCCAAGGTTTTTAGGGAAAAGAATATAATTTTCAACTCATGGTCAACTGAATGATCATTAAAGAGAAAATTGTACAGCAGCAAGACACACTAGAGAGGACTGAAAAAAAATCAACAAAAGTTTGCCTATAATTGCTTAATTTACAATTGCCTGGACCATGGCTATGATGTGGAGCACAGCAGAAGTTCAAATTTGGCTAGAAGCCAATGATTTGGGATATTTTAAAGATAAATTTGAAGGTAATTAGTTTTTTCATATTATTTCAATTTCAAATCTTCTCCTAAATTTTACATGAAAAAGAGGGCATAATTTTAAGCTTAACAACCTATTTTAAAAGCCCAATAAAAATACATTACAAATAAATTACAAATAAAAACATACTTCTACTGTAGTGAAAACTATGATTTTCGTTGCATTTATTTTGTACATGTACTGCATGAAGAATATATGATAATGATTTTTAAATTACAAAACATGACTTCTATTACTGCACTTTTTTTGCAGTAAAGATAGGTCCATAGGCTTAAAAGTATCCCCTTTTTTTCACACTAACATGTTACCAGGATGTGTTGCCCCTATTATTTATATTGTCTTGGACTGCTTGGCCCTATGCTCCCACACATTTGAAAAAAGGAGGGAAAAATTCTAACCCTGCAGATTTAAAAAAAATAAAATTTTTAAAGTTGTGACTTTTTAATTAAATTTCCACTTGTTGCAGAATGTTTAATGCCAACTTCTGATTATATAAATTGCACTTTTTTATTTTGCAGGTACTAAATATTAGATTTTTAAATTCTACACGTCAGATTTGAAAATAATCAAAATATATAGCAAAAGTCATTTAGTTTACAAATCTGGAATGTTTTGTTGCCCTCTTTGTTGTGTGCAAAGGCACACAGTGAAAAAACTTCTATACCACATTAGCATCTCTCATACACATCTTCCAAACATTTCTTATAAATGTTTTATTGTGGATTGCATAAAAAAATATAGCACTTTTGGAAGCTATAGAAATCACTTCTATCGCTATCACAAAGATGTTTTGAATTGTCGACATGCAAATCATCGTTCTGAAAGAGATGAACTTATTTTTACTGGTGAAATACAGGATATTTCAAATTGTTCAACATCATCAGAATCAGACAATGCTTGTGAGAATGCTGTAGATATCAGTAAAGCCACGCTTACTAAGCATTTTGCATTGTTTTTGTTGAAAATTAGAGAAAAGCATTCTCTGCCTGTGCTAATACAGGATGAAATTGTAGGAGAAATGAAAATTTTGTTTTCCTTAATTATTGAAAATTATCAAACATTGCTTACAGAAGCCATTAAGGAAATGGAAGTTCCACCACCCAGAAATTCCATGCTACTAGGTTTATTACATAATGACTGCATTCTTTCTGAGACAATCAACTCTCTTGCAACAAATCATAGGTTGCATACATATTGTGCTGATCATCTTGGATTAGTTGATAGCGTAGAATGCCAGCTTCCTCAAAATGGTAACAGAAAGCAAGAAACATTTCAGTATGTGCCAATTTTAAAAGTTTTGGAACAGCAAATGCAAAATGATGAAATTTTAAATGAAATTCTCTCCATTAAGAGACATTCAGAATGCTTAAGAGACTATGATGATGGGGCCTTTTATCTTGAACATGAACTATTTACAAAAAATCACCCAATTTGCATTCGACTTCATTTTTACAGCGATGAAATTGAAGTTGTAAATCCATTAGGTTCAAAAAAGAAAATTCACAAAGTTTTGTGCTTTTATTTTACTATTGGCAACCTGGCCATTAAGTATCGTCCCAGACTTAAGCATATACATCTGTCAATTCTAGTTAAAGAAAATCTTGTGAAAATGCACACGTATGACAAGGTACTAGAACCACTAATTGCTGATTTACGAGTTTTAGAAAATGGCACATATTTTGAAATAAAAGGAGTAAAGATAAAAGTATACGGTTGTGTTGCAACTGTCTCAATGGACAATTTATCTGCACATCATTTTGGAGGATTTAACAAGTCCTTTAAATATGGAAGAATTTGCAGAGTTTGCATGGCAACAAAGCAAACATTAGATGTGTTCACAGAAAATGATGTAATCCTACGAACATCTGCAAACCATTTAAAGCAAGTTGCCTCAGTGAAAGCATGTCCAGAATTAAACTCAGTATATGGCATACATAATCACTGCTCTTTTGATAAGCTTACATTTTTTAATGTAATTCTTTGTTTACCTCCTGATGCTATGCACGATATCTTAGAAGGTGTAATTCCAACATTATTAAAGTTGGTCTTGAAAAAATTGGTTGCCAAAAAACTTATCACTTTGGAAATTTTGAATTTTGAAATAAGCAGTTTTAAATATGGAATCACTTCTAGAAGTGACAAACCAACAGAGCTGCCAAAAACAGCCTTTAGTCGTAGTGGCACAATACTAGGAAAAGCTACAGAAAGACTTTGCCTGTTTCAGCTGCTGCCATTTATAATCGGGCATTATATTCCAAAGAATGATGAGCACTGGGATCTTTATTTACGCCTTAGAGAAATTGTTGATATTTTGCTGGCACCAGTAATTGAAAAGGAGTGGTTGCCCTATGCTGAAGTGAAGATAATTGAATTTCTAGAGCTTTTTACAGGATATTTTCCTAGTAGCATCAAACCAAAATTTCATTACTTAATTCATTATGCAAGACTTACTAAAATGTTTGGGCCCCTACGACATTTGTGGTGCCTTCGTTTTGAAGCGAAGCATCAGTTTTTTAAAAGGCTTGCATCTGTTGTATGTAACTTTAGAAACATTTGCAAAACATTTGCATATAGGCATCAAATGAGACAGTGCTGGGAATTTTCCTTTGATGTTCTTGATGCAATGCCATCAATGGGTAAAAATGTTGAAATTCATCTAAAAGCATTACCCAGTAACCTGCAATCCACAATTACAGAAATTTTAAACGAAAATATCTGTGAAAAATTGTTAAAAATGTCATCACTTCATTTTGGGGGCAAGGATTATACTGTAGGCATGTGCTTTGTAGTTGACATTATTTGTGAAGAAAAAATACCAATCTTTGGTCAAGTAAAGCACATTATTTTTGTGCAGGAATGTTACTACATTTGTTGTCAGCTTTTGCAAACTATCTCCTTTTCACAGCATTTACATGCATTTGAGGTAGAAAGTACTGAAAACTGGATTTTACTTTCTCCTGGGAATGAAATAGATCATAGTCCTGTAGATATTTACTGTAGTGTAAAAGATGATATTGGTAAAGAAGGCATGTTTATTACCCTTAAATATTTGGTATCTAAGCAGTAATTTATATTACTGATTCAGTTGAATGGAAATATATCAAAGTGGCCCTAATCCCTGGTTAAAAATAGTAACAAAATTTAAATGTTACATTGTAAATGCAAATTTGAATGTTACAATTTCTCCTGAAACTTAATGTGTTTCGGAAGTTTTAGAGCCCTTTCACACAGAGAGCTTTTGGCTACAGCGAAACGTCTCAAACATGGCATATAATTTTAATAGATTCTTCATGATAGATACGAATATGCAACTTATTTAAAAAAAAACTATTGAATTACAATCTCACGAGAAGAATCCATTAAAATTTTGTACCTTTGTTTGAGGCATGTTGCTACGACCTAATTTAACCAGTGTGAAAGGGCCTTAAGCCGTGCAGTTATATGTATATAAAGGGTTGTAAGGCCACATTAAATAAAATCCAATGAACTGTGACTGCTGCTTGAATTTCTATAGCATTATATATTGGTTTATTAATTTCAAATTGTCAATTATCAAATCTGACTTGTAGCTGAGGAAATTGATGGCGAAACTTTACTAGGCCTAACTGAAAGAATGATAGAAAGACTTCTACCAACAATGAAGGCGCAAGTAATGCTTCAGAAAGGAATAGAGCTACTTAAGGAAAAAAAGAATGCTACCCCAGTTAACTCTAGTGACAACTTAGAGGAGGACATCACTGTACATGAAAATAATTTGTGTAAAAGAAAAAAACAGGATAAAGGAAATAGTGAATTTCCAAGCATTTATCCACTACCAACATTCCCACCAATTTTACAAGAAGCTTTAAATCAAAAGGACGTTGACTTTCACAAGCCTGGACGATCTCGTCTAAGAAGCCATCTTGTAAATGTAATTTTCGATGATATAACCTCCTATACTTGGTAAGTAATGATTTGATACTGCTCATGCACCATTTTGTTTTCACATGCAAGTAAAGGATCCTTGGGTCGGCATGCGTAAACTAAAAATAAATGCAGAAAATAGCGTTGTGACCACTATTGGGTGCTACAAAATTGGTGTGCAGCAAATAAGAGGTAATAGTGGTCAGGCAACGTCCATTTCTGTATTTTCTACACATGGCAACAGAAAGATATTCTTGAGTAGGTATGTGTAAACTAAAAATAAATGCAGAAAAAAGCATATGTGACATTATTGGCCATGGCTACAAAAATGGTGTGCATCCAATAATTGGTAATAGTGGTCACATAACACCCACTGACTAAAGAATATCCTTCTTTCGGCATGTGTAGAAAATACAGAAATGGACGTTGCCTGACCACTATTACCAGTTATTTGCTACACACCATTTTTGTAGCCACAAATAGTGGTCACATAACGCCCTTTTTGCATTTATTTTTAGTTTACGCATACCGACTATAGAATATCCTTCTTTCGGCATGTGTAGAAATTACAGAAATGGATGTTGCCTGACCACTATTACCAGTTGTTTGCTACATTGTACATTGTACATTGTTTGGTATACAACTCTCTTAACGAATTTTTCTGCATTTATTTTTAGTTTTTGCATACTATATAAAATAACAATATAAAAGTATTAAAATGTGTTTTGATAGGTATCTGAAAGCATCTCACTACGATAGTGTGATTTCATCATTAATAAGAAAATACCCATTTCTTAAAGATGTTGATGGAAGTGGCGCAGTAAATATGCATTACATTTATATGAAATGTCCAAACTATCAAACAAATTCATGTCGATTAATAATAGTTGTTTTTATGCATTTTAAGCAAGCAATAAAGTTTTCTCTTATAAATAAAATGAAAAAGGAAAGGAGGCCATTAACAAATATTGCTGAAATAATGGCTGTCAAAGAAAAATTCTCCCACTGTGCTGCAAAACGAATTAAAACTATGGAAAATCCTTTGGATATGACTGTTGAAGTAGATAAGCAAGAAAGACATACAGAAAATTCAATAAATGTAAAGTGCTCTTGTAATTGGTTTAAACTTGCAATATTATCCAAAAATTTGTATTCATAAATGTTTTTTTTAGGATTCTTTTGATGAGAGCATTGATGATGTGGCCAACAACAAGATATTAGAAATTCTACAAAATGAATTCCGGAAACCAGAATTGAACATAGAAAAAATGAAAGGATTGATTGATAAAATCAAGCAATACTTACGAGAATTTATTCCTTTAAACAAATCCTGTGATGTTCTAACAGTTGCTCCTTTTCTTACTGAGCCACAACTGGTAAAATATATATTATCTAATTCATTTTATGAGGAAACTGAAACATTCATTTTAAATGTTCTAATGCCATTTGTGTTTAGATATTCCGTTTGATGCATCTATTTCATGGTATTAATATGGAGGAAGAAATTGGTGACAGATATCCAAACTGCTTAGTTAAACTGAAGCATCTTCTGGATGGAAAATCAAAGGCAAATTCTACATACAGACAGTTTATTGGCCAACTAAAACATGACAGTAGTTCTGATGGTATGATAAGTTATAAATGAGCAAGTGGTAAAAATAATTAAGTTGCTAATACAATGAATGTAAATATTTACATGCTTTTGCAGAAGATTTCAAAAGAATAGTTTTTCTTGGTCTTCCATGCTTATTTGGGGAAAAGGAGGATTGTATATTTACCATTAACAAGGTAATATTCTTATGACAAATTAAAAGTACAGCATTTGTTATGGAGCACTATTCAATATGCCTTCCAGTATTTAGTCTGGCTTAGAATGTAGAGTAATTTAAGTTTTTTAATTTCAGGTGCCAGCACTTCTTTTTCCATGCATTAAAATTGAGAGTGCTGGTGGTATGATTTTTGATGAAGGTGCAAGTTTTTCAATTTGCATGGATGGCATAACTGTCATGACACGTGCTTCAACAAAAATAATGCATGTTATTGCAAGTTTGATGTCAGTGTATTATGTTTATAATATTGCATATCCAAAACAGTGCAAAAATACCTTGTATTTTATACAAAGGGCTTTTTTTGGGGAAAAACTGGCAGCCCATTGTGATAATTTTCCCATAACGGTTAAACGCATGTTGAACTTTATATTGTAAAAATATTGGAAAATAAAATATGATTTGCATATATAATACTGTTTGTTTCTATATTCAAGTCTTTAAAATATTTTGAAGGTTGTAAAATTGCACAGCAAATATACGAAGAACCTTGAGTTTGGCACCTTTGGGTAAGTTCTCAAATGAATAAAAAGTTGCAATAAATACAACCTTTCAAAAGGTGCAAAATATGCATAAAAGGTTCTTATTTTGCACCTTTTATGTTTATTATGCACCTTTGGAAAGGGTCTATTTACTGTACTTTTTTGCTCTATTCAGAACCTACCAAAAGGTGCCAATAGTGTGAAAAGGTGCAATAAATGGAACCTTTCAAAAGGTGCAAAGTTAATGTAAAAGGTTCTTATTTTGCACCTTTTATGTTTAATAAGAACCTTTCGAAAGGTTCTGTATATTGCATCTTTTCGCTCATTTTAGAACCTACCATAAGGTGCCAATAGTGTGAAAAGGTGCGATAAATGGAACCTTTCAAAAGGTGCAAAATAAATATAAAAGGTTCTTATTTTGCACCTTTTATATTTAATAATAACCTTTCTAAAGGTTCTGTATATTGCACCCTTTTGCTCAATTTAGAACCTACCTAAAGGTGCTAAACTTAGCACCTTTTCAGAGGTTCTGAAAAGCTCTGAAAAAGGTGCCTCCCCTGTAGCAAGCGAAAGAACCTTTAAAGGTTCTAATAAGTATACCTTTTTTCTTAGAGTGTAGGTAATTTAGTAGTAAACCTATGTTGAACCTATGTATGTTTTGAGGTTAGGCCCTGTCCCCCATCACACAGTGA
>JAQGCC010006374.1:0-10304 GCA_034698905.1 Xestoiulus laeticollis
CTGGCAACCTTCTGAAGAAAGTCTTGAATATGACTTTTATTGATCAGATACGATTGTTGAACTAAGCAAAATAGTTTTCTTGATCACAATGAGAGTTGGAGCAATACAGTCAAGAACAACATAGAGAAAACACTGTTATTTTCTCGACAAATTCCACGAAATACATTTTCAGATGTACATTCACAGATATATTCACATAATACATTCAGATATTTCGCTTGTGCCACATAAACTCACACAAATAGCTGTCTAACAATTTGTGTCTGGTTCCACAGTGGTTTTTGTTTTTCATCTTCACATTTCCCCAAAGAGTGTTCGCACCAATTGTGAGGTCAACAATGTTCAAACTGTGGTTAACCATCAAGTGCTGGCAACCTTCTGAAGAAAGTCTTGAATATGACTTTTATTGATCAGATACGATTGTTGAACTAAGCAAAATAGTTTCCTTGATCACACTGAGAGTTGGAGCAGTACAGTTAGGAACAACATAGAGAAAACACTGTTATTTTCTCGACAAATTCCTCCAAATAATCATTGCTGAGGTAACTGTCTACCAATGTTGAACTTTTAAAATGAAAACATGCTTTTAACAATTTCAACAATTAATTCTTCACCGCCAATTTTAATTGGATTTTGAAGAAGACTGCTGGCACATACTTCTCGCATGAAATTATTCCAATTCACAGTGTACTGGTGGCTTATACTGAGCTCATCTTCACAGAACTTAATGGGGGTGTATTCTTTGGACCAACAATAGGCAAAAAAGAAGACGTCTGATATGGTAAGTTACAATTTTCTAACCAAGTGCCCTTTTTTAACAAAATATCTTGCTGACATTTCCAAATGCTACATCGCCACCTGTCAAGTTTGTCGATCAAAGAAGAGGTTCATATGATTTTGCCATTTCAACATGTTCAGCTATTTGATAAAATTACTATTTTTCAGTAATTGCACTGCTGCTGTCTTGTCTGGTAGTAAATTATCTAAGCTCAGCAATTTCATTAGAAATCAATTATAAAACACTAAATCGGGAAAAAAATCCCATTTGTAATCAATTATGAAACGCTAAAAAATAGAAAAAATAATTTTTGGAAAGCTGGTTTCAAAAGGTAAAAATAGTGTTTCCTAAGGGTGAAAACATAGTGCTCTAGTGCTATCAGCGATTAAAGAATCGCTTTATTCTAGAATAAATCTATGATCGATCTTGGAATGATTCTGGAATAAATGACTGCAATTGAAAATCTTGTTTTTTAATATGCTCGCACATAGTGGAGCATCCAGAGTTTTCATTGGTAAACAGGCTGCTGTTTCTTTCGGAAATTATTTCTTTTTTTAGAAAGTAAACGTTGTTAAAGTTACTAATAAGCATGATCTACACTGTAGGTGTGAATAATTACAACCAGATTGGCCAAAAAAAAACGGTGTAGATGTCATAAACGTCATCTCTCATTCCCACACGTTCATGACTGTTTGTTTCGTAAAAATGCATAAAAATCCAAAATTTGTGAGCTGTGTAAGTATAATATATATTTTATTAGGTCCGAAAAACGTTTACTTAAAAGAAAATTTGGATATCAATGAATTTTTACGAAGCAAACAGTCAAGAACGTGTGGGAATGCGAGATCGACGTTCATGACGTCTACATCGTTTTTTTTTTTGGCTAATCATGCTGTAATTATTCACACCTAGAGCATGCTAAATAACTTAAACAAGGTTTACTTACCGAAAAAAGTAATAATATTTAAGGAAACACGCAGATCGGATCCAATAAACAACCGTTGATTTAAGCCTATACACCAAAATATAGCATACACTCAAAATAATGCAGACAACAAAATCACGTGAATGGGCCAACCAATCAGAAATCATTAAAAGCAAAAATGATTCTAGAAAATACAAACTCGTTCGTGTCCTGGATTCATGCTAGAATGATGTCATGATCAATTCTTTGATGCGTTGATAAACTATGTGCGAGTGCATAGCGAATTGCAGTTATGTCTTTTGGCATCATTCTAGAATGAATCGCTGTCCGATTCTCCGATAGCACTATGTTTTCACCCTTAGGGTGGTATAATTGTAGAACAGGTATGGCTTCCCCACATTTTCTATCCAATAGTACAGAAATTGCAATGTGGCACCTAGATACACTGAATGGAAATTATCTGCAAAAAATTCCTTAATGATATCAAAATTTGGCAGTCATTAATATGCTGAATGCTTAAACACCAAACTGATGTCATGCGATCTTGGGGCAATATGTCGAGCTACTACTGCCTGCTTTCCATGTTCTTCCATGGTGTTCAAATTTCTAATAAAAGCATTAGCATGACGAAAGATTCAATTGTTTTAGTCCCTTCAAGAACCTCTCCTGGGGTTAATGAATGGGCAAAAATATTTACCATTGAATTGTTTTATACATTGCATAATTGCGCATACTGGTGAATCACATGATCATGCTAAAGCAATAATGCGCAAGTCCTCAAACACTTGAGATTCACGATTCAATTATTTGAACCCTTCATGGTACAGCTTCTGCATTTCTTTTACAAATGGTATTAGGTAGTTTTCAGAAAACTTTGGCCTACTTGCCTTGCAATAAAATCCCGATACCAACATACTTGGAACGCAACTTGGCCGACACTTCATTTATGACACACTGAAATGGCCATACAGACACATTTGATGAATTGTATTGTGAGTTGTCGCTCTGGGGGCCTGCACGGGCCTGGGTGTTGGCCGCAGGGCCCTCCTTGGTAATAGGCAAAAAAGTTAATAGAAAGTCAATTATGCAGAAAATAGTTTATTTTGTCTTTCATAAAATGACAAGGAACTCGACGAAACCCGTATCCAACCGCGCGCAAGGTATCAAAATATATTCAATTCAATTCAATTCAACTCAGTACCCTACAGTCAGCAAATAAATGCCATTTGGTAGGGGGTCAAACCCATTTTCAGGACAAATCTCCTACGTCAGGTGCGACTAACCCATCATCATTGTTAAATTGAATTTGATATGAGTTTACGCTATCACTAGGAAGATTATTCCATCGTCTAAATATATAATGTCTATATAATGTCGATGCTAAGAGTATCAGGTTTGGCTGAACGAAGAGGACCACGACCCTAAACTAACCTAAGCATTTAAGCTATAAGGACAAAACCGCACGATCTCAGTGTAGCGAAACTTCAACTAACTGCCAATTATAACATAGTAAGGGCCTTGACCTCAGCCCACTCTGTGTTGAGATCAAGAACCGAAAAACTGCTAGGAGCTCCCGCTCCTATTTACGACTGAATCTATTGTCCCCTGCCCTTTATTTTTAGGAACGCGTAATGATGCAATGGCGGCTCCTCCATTGGAGCACATGAGCGCGTGAACCCCCAAAAAAAAAATAAAAAAGGAAGAAATAAACTAAAATATTAAAATAATATAATATTACAGAGAAGTATGAGAGGGGAATGGCCCTGCTCATAACCATTCCGATCGCACAGCTTTCAGTGTGCTGTGTAAAAAAGTAAAAGGAAGGAGAAATAACAAAAACTGGGAAAAAGAAAAACTGCAAACGATTTGAGCAGGAAAAAAAAACAGTTGAAAACGACGAGAAGTATAAATTGGCACAGCGAATCGACTGTAAATATAACAAAACGAAAAGTAAGCAAAATTATCAAAAAAACGGGAGAAAAAATAATTATCACGATGAGAGATATCGGTAAGAAATGGAAGTTCAGGCTTGAAGGACTAAGACGATTCATCCGAAGTTGAGTCAGGCTTTCTCAATCTGTTCCCACTGATGATCCATGGAACGTCGCTTGTGGGCCATTTCGGCTTGCTCGATGTGTAAATCAGTCAAACCGCGAGCGATCATCTTATCTCTTTCATCCGCCACATGTCGTCATATTTTGAGCTGCTCGTCCTCCGCTTGTTGACGTTGATCGAACTTAATTTCTTGGGCATCCAAATTGATTCTTTTGACTGCGAGGACTTCAAACTCGTCAGTCAATGAACACTTCCTCATGTGAAGACGGCCCTAAGCAATTTTCAGCTTAGACGGACATAAATAGGACAAAAGAAATCCCCGTGCTAGCCAAGCTATCGGGGAAAAAGAAAAAAATAATAAAAGATAAAAGGAAGGGGAACTGGAAAAGAGTCAACGAAAAGAAATAGCAGATAGGCTTAATACAAAATAAACGCGCGAAAGAAGTGAAAAAAAAAACAACGAAAGCAAAGGAAGAGAAAAACAAAAAGTAAGGAAAGCAAACAAATAAAGTACGAAACTCACCATAATCTCAAAACGAGCATAATAAGGTGGAAAAACAATGTGAATGAAAGAAAAAATGACGAACACAATAGACGTTGGCGACGAAAAAGATATAAACAAATAAAGGAGGATGACGCAATGTCCAGAACAGCCGAATCTGATAGTATAAGGAAAAGCTATCAGGATTGAACAAGACTCAAGAATTTTTGCTTCCTTCCATGGCGGGTTCTAAAAGTAACACTAGGCCTAATCGCCATTAAACAGTTTCGTGTGCAGCCTTAGAATATTAAAAAGTGTTTGCCACCCTTCCTGTATTATTTGTTAATTAACGATTGCTTAAATAACAAAGACCACTTACTCTTCGCTTCGTAAGAACGATCCAGTTTCCTAAACCGGCTACAGTTCCCAAATGTTATTATTTGGAACTAGTCTTATTCTATGCCAAATAAACTACAGTTTTTAAACTATCAATCTCGTGCAATTTAGACTTTAAGTTAAAAGATGGATTTCATGGCACTTGTCCATTTTTTTGATAATGAATCCTTCGAAATAATGAAGTCGCCATGAATCCCAGCCATTTCTAAGAAAAGCTGGCTAGAGCTCTCGATTTGGGATAGAGAAAGTACGATGAAAAATGGAAAGAAAGTTTTTTACCATGAATAATATTATCATTTCTTAAATGCATCTCCATTATTGTATACATACATGTATGTTAGGGGCCTGGCCCCTATGTAAATAGAAATAAGATAAGACTTACCTGATTAAAGTAATAATAAGCTAGGACCATATTTGAAGGTTGGGGTGAATAGGGAAGCACCTTCACCATGCTGTGCGCATTTCTTTGAACTTCAGATGTTCTTTGACATTCTCGTGTCATTTTCTTTGCATATTATTTTGTGAATAGCCTTCACTGCCTTTCTCAGCTCTAAGTACTCAAAACTTGGAAATTTTACGAACTCCAGAAAGGATTTTTCCTAGCGACAATTTTTATTGCAGTGATAAGTACATTTTTACCTTTGTGACATTTCAAGTGATTTTTAGTCAATTATTTTATCCTAGCATAAGTCATTTTAGATCTGAGGTAATATTCCAGATTTTAATTTAATGCATGATGGCTTAACTCTAGTAGCAGTGTAAACAAGTGCACGTGTGATCAGTTTTAAATATAGCGACGGGTATTAACACTAGATGGTGATTGTAAGTATACGTTTCATTTTGTACATTTATGTAGCTCATTTACTGAGCTCCGGTGTTCAAGTTTCCCCTCTGTATTAGTTTGCTCCTTGCCCTCTCATCGGTTGACTTTGACTACTGGATTTTTCTCTGTCTTACAATGTCACAACATAGTTAAACGGACCATTCAATGGCAACGTCCTTCGGATCGAGCAGCTAGCAAGAGACTGCCTTTTTTCCCTTATTTTTGCTTTTTCTTGCTTTTTTGAGGCCCTGGTTGCTTTCTTGCTCCCAAGGGTTGTGCCTTGGATTATCTTTTCTCTTCCCCCCTATTTTAGTGTACCTTAAAGATTATCCATTTATGAAATATTTACGGCAAATAGATCAGAGATGACAATAATGTGACACTGCAAGTGATGCCTCCACTAGGGGGCATCATCTGACAAATGTAAACACTAGGTGGTGCTTGGCAACGCATACCTTACACCAGTCTCATTTAAATGTTTTAGCTAGGCCTCAAGTTTTTAAAATAAGGAAGATTATGCAACATTTTAATTTTATTATTTTCCTGCTAACATCAAGACTTGTGTATCATAGTAGCCAGTTCTTTGTTTATTGACAAGAGGCCTATAGGGATGCTGTCCTTTGCCATTATTTTCTTCTCAATGCTTGAAAGACACAGGGAGTGGGATCCTCACATCCATCTTTGCTCTAGAAAGCCATGTATTATTTAGAATCAATTATATCATTCTCAGATTTTAGATAGAAGTCTTTGATATAAGATATTTGAACAATTTTCATAACACCATCTAACAAATATCTTATTTATGATAACAGCCACTTTATGTTATCTGACATATTGCAATTTTATAGTTTGATGAACTTTCTTGAGTTTATATTACAGCTTATAAATCTCCAAAAATGGCCAAAAAGCAAGGTATAGGTAATCTACTTTTTCTAGAACGAAATTATAACTTGACTGACAGCCAGATGTCACAGAATATTCCAAAAACTTAACAATACAGGGTGTCAAAGTGTCACCTTAAAGAACCAAACACATCCAACAATCAGCTCAACTGTATAGGTACTATCTGCCAAACCATACTTGTCGAAGTGAATGCATTTGAATACATGTGCACCAACCTCGAAGGCATTTTTTGTATGCATGCATTTACTACTTTTTCTTTTTGACTTCACCAGCAAACTTCGAGATGCTGCAGTCATATGTTGGAGTTCGCAGAATGATTTTTCATACCTTTTTTTGCAGGAGACTTTAAATTGCAGAGCTCTGTCAATTAATTGATACAGTATTTTATAGCTAGCTTAATTAATTCATTATAATTTCACCAGAATAAATAAAATTAAATAATTAAAAAGGAAATTACTTATGTAATAAAAAGTAATGTAGCAGACCATTCAAGCTATAAAATATTTTATTTTTAACAAATACTTAAGTTAGAATATCCATTTTAGAACATGTATATCGTTCTACATTCATTGTTCAGCTTCAATGTTGTTAGAGAACAAAGCAATATATGATATATTATTCTCCATACAGATAGATCGATTGTGGACTCAAAGAGTGTGGACGTGTTTTTCGCGAGCTCTCGAAAATTGTGCAATCGGAATTCCTTATGGCAACTGATAAGACATTAACGGACAATATAAATGACAAACCAGTACTCGATGATCTATTGAACGATTTGAATTTGGTGGAAAAGCTCTTCACAAATGTTAGTAATAAAAAATCGTGTAACCTACAAGATAAAACAGAATTTATTTTGCGTACATCACGAATTAAGAAATACATTATTTCTTCTTTTACTTTGGACAAAGATGTAATATTGACACACAAGGTAACATCTGAAGTTAATAATTATAATCCTGACCTTCAATTGAATTCTGTTGTGAATTCCAAAATAAGTAAGGTCATAGTTGAACTTTCAAAAAAAATGGAAACATTCATTGAAGAAGTCCAATGTCGTCTGACAAAGATAGAAAGTAAACTAACATTCGCAACTGTGACCTCTACCAGGAGCAAAAAGCTGGATGACTTCACTCCCAAAATAAAGGAGAAAGAAAATTTGAACATTGCTAGTACTAATACTGTAAACTCGTCAGAAAAGCCTGTTACGAGATATTTTAAGAAATCAACATACGGCGAATCAATGGCAAGTAATCTCAAGACTATGAAACCTCTAGATCGTAAACCAACTCAGCGGGTTTGCATCGGCAATCTTCACCCTGATACTACTCCAGATGAATTACGGGATTACATAATAAATAAAGATCTAGAAGTCAGGGAATGTTCTCGATGGAAGACGAGAGAAGGTGGGACATCTACATATTTCTTCGTTAGAATTGTGGCTAATGATGTCAGTGAATTATTAATCCCGAAATTATGGCCCCATGATGTCACGATACGTCCGTTTCGCGGCAAGAATCCGGAGCTAATTTCAAAAGATAGGGTCATTTCTTTTGATGATCCAGCCCAGCTCATAACTGCTCAACATACGACCCAAGACAACATTGAACGTAACATTTCTACTATGATTCCTAAACAAAACTGACTAAATTTTAATGATACGCCTGGCTCTTATATCACTTTGAAAGTACTCTACCTTAATGCAAGGTCCATCCTACCGAAGCTTGATGATATCTCAGTTCGTGTAATGGAATACGATCCTGATATTGTAGCAGTGACGGAAACTTGGCTAAATCCCTGCTGTGCGGATGAGTTGATTAACTTTAATGATTATGTCGTGTTTCGCACAGACCGTCTTTCGCGTGGCGGGGGGAGGGTGGCTTTGTACGTTAAAAACTATCTGTACTCTACCATGGTTTGTCGGACCCAAAATTTGGGATTTGAAGCCTTGTCGATTCGCATTCGAGTGGAAGACAAAGAAATCCATATAACTGTTGTATATAGAACCTATGCCCCTATAGATGGAAACTTTTCAGATACACTTATAGAAGCGATCCACCCGTCAAGTGAAAATATCATCATCGGAGATTTCAATATAGATTTCTTAAAGCGAGAATCGGAAAATTTTACCCGTTTTATGAATGAATTCGATCTTTTACCCCTCATTTTCCAACCTACTAGAATAACTTTATCAACAAAATCACTACTAGATCAAATATTTGCTTCCAGAAATGTAAAAAAGCACGAGATTCTTATGTCTACTCTGGCAGGTGTTGATCATGAAGTGATATTGATGCATTTATCTATCCCTATAACAAAATATATTAACTATAATCCAAAACCCAACAATATAGTTAAGCGAAATGAAAAAAAAGCAGATTGGGTGTCGATAAATACGATTCTTGAAAATTTCAATTGGAATTAAGTATATAATTTATCCAGCCCTGACGATATCCTTCAGGTACTGGAAGAAAAAATAGAAAATATAATGTCAGATAATTGTCCTCTCATGAAACCCAGCCGTAGGATCCCGGTTCCTTGGTGGTCTAAATCTCTTTCTATAATGTTTAAAAGGAAAAATAGAGCATACCATAATTAAAAAAATGGTCTTATTACTAATAATCAATATAAAAATATAAGGAATATATATAAAAATGAAATAAAAAGAGCAAAGCGCCTACACATTATGGACAATAATGGCAATATTTGGAAAGTATTAAAATCAAGTTGCATGGAGTCTAAGGTAGAGATGGATACATCTATATATGATGATTATGCAAAATACATTGTAAATCCTCTGAATTTGCCTGACCAAGTGAGATTGGGAGACGAGGAAACCGTTACTGTGTCACACCATATACATATTTTTAGTGAGTTCGAACAGCTGTCAATGGAGGACCTCATAGTTAGAATAAGGGATATTAAGTTCTCGAAAAACCACATAAGCGAAGGAATGACAGGTACTGTAGCCGGAAAAATATGGTTAGCGATCATTGATATATTACTACATTTATTTAATTCTATCATAACAACAAGCCAGTATCCAAAATTATGGAAAAAAGCTATTATAGTTCCTCTTTATAAAGGCGGTCCAAAATCAAATATTAATAATTTTAGGCTAATATCTATTTTACCTTGTTTGAGCAAAATAGCAGACAAATGTATAATGTCTCAAATATTCGACCATGTATTACCTAAAATTCCGAAAAACCAATATGGGTGTATGAAAAATAAAAGTTCATTAGACATAATATACACTTTATACGAACAGATTATTAGAGCTCTGGACGACAATAACGCCTATATCATATATAAGACGGATGTTGCAAAGGCGTTCGATACTCCTACTAAAACCCATATAATCTACTCGTTGAAGAGCACGGGCATCGAGGGTTCAGCACTGAAATTGATAGATAATTATTTGAGCGAAAGATACATTAAAATATTAAAAGATCCTAAAAAAAAATTATATAAACTTAACAGGGGTGTTATACAGGGATCTACCCTGGGCCCCTTTTTGTACGTTGTTGCAACCTCGGAACTTCTGAAGCTGAAATATGACAATTCAGTGTATAGTTACGTCAATGATAATTTCATCACGAGAACTACCAAAATGAATGACATAATGGATTCAATGAAATCTTTGGATAAGGACCTTTTAATCATAAGAGAGTGGTACTTGGCCCACAATATGCGGTTAAATGCAGATAAGACTGAAACAATAAAGATTTTTAAAAGGAATATGGACGATTCAAGAATAAACATTTTGGGAATAGTTTTTGACGCTAAATTTAACTTTCAGATACATATAAATAATATAATTTGCAAAATTCATCGCATCACATTTTTATTCAAAAAGATAAGAAAGGTTTTAAATAAACATGAAATGATAACCATTATAAAAACTAAATTGATTTCCATGGTTAGATACGGCATTGTTGTCTGG
>JAQGCC010006375.1:0-10302 GCA_034698905.1 Xestoiulus laeticollis
GGCGCTGCCTAACCCGCCCCTAACCCAAACTAACCTATCCGGTGTTTCGTACCATATAGGTTAGTTTGGGTTAGGGGCGGGTTAGGCAGCGCCGCAGGCCGGCGTATGGCTAATGAATTTCATGAATTAACATGCTAAAAAATTTTTGCTCCGCCCCCTGGTCCCGTATTGTACACAAGAGCCTATACAAAAACAAGAAGATGTAAGCGAGAAGATATTGGATTGGGAAGTTATTTGTATTAGTAAGTAAATGGAAGAAAGTTTATGGTGGGAAGAATTTTTGCGGGAAGTAAATGGGGGGAAGTTTTCTTCCGTATACCCGTTAAGTAGAATAAATGACAAACTTACATCCGCGTGCATTTGAATAAACGTTTTCCTAATTTGTTGAGGGCGGTCAATCACTGCAATCCGATCTCCAAAACGGTCAACAGTTTGATCAATAACCTGTCCCATAGTAAGCCCTACAAATGTTTGATCCTTGTCTACTTGATGAATATAGCTGATGTGTTGAGTTGTCTTGCTATAAGTTTCCAAAGAAGTGTAAGTGGGGAACTTAGTTTAGCCTATCCTAATAGTAAGATGTAAAATATGCACATTCAGAGGCAGATTAAGATGGATCGCTACCATCCAAGTGACAGAAAAGGCAATGACGAAACCCTAGTTCAGCTAAATTCAATTCAACTCAGTACCCTACAGTCAGCAAACAAATGCCAATTGGTAGGGGGATTCGTACCCATTAATCAGGACAATTATCCTCCGTCAGTAGCGACTAATCCATCATCATTGTTAAATTGAATTTGAAATGAGTTAACTGGATTGTCTACAGCTAGTGTTGACCATACACACCGTGCTGACTGAGTTATTGCTAACATCCAGAGTCATATCGCTTATGTAGAAGTTTGCTAACAGGTTTTGGTGTAAGGAGCCGTCCATAAATGACATCAAAAGATGGTGGGAGGGAGGGGTAGCATAAATGTTGACGCTAGTTGACTCGGGAGGTCAAGAGTCAGTTGACGTCAACAAGGAATTTTAAATTTTTACAGATGCTCTCACTCGCTCTTTATAGCATACTTTATATGTATTTAGTCAATGTGGAAACTCGCACCTAGGGGGCTCAAAGGAGTAAGGAGGATGACGTCATCGCCTCCTTGTTGGAGTTGAGAAAACCAAAGGTCTTTGGCCAAGGACTTTGGGACATACATCTGATGGACCACCTGAGTCCAACTTCCTGTCCCACAATGGCTTTCATGAGTTCAGAGATTCAGCATCTGAAAGGATGATTGTTTTTACGTCAATTTCCTGTTACCAATTGGGTTCAATTCAATTCAATTTCTTACCCTGCAATCAGCATGTAGTATGCCATGTGGCAGGGAACAAAGTGCCAGAATTTTGAACGGGAATTAAGAGTATACGGTCATGGCCGATTTTTGGGGAACTAACCCGGCATTCGCCTTGATGTGCCTATATGGGCGATTAATGGAGGTTGTGGGAAACCACGAAAAACCACAACCAGGATAGCCGACCGGGGTTTGAATCCAGGTCTCCCGAAATCAAGGAGCTGAGCATAATCACTAAGCCAACCTTGTCGGGTTGGTTTTGGGTCAGGTCCCTTTTGTGTTTGTGGCCTTGCCCCCAGTAAAGGTCCGCTCCCCATTGGTTTAGAACCTTAGATCTCCAGGTATTTAAGGAGCGACAAGTCTCAGACCAACTCTGATTTCAATATTCTAATGTTCACCACACAGTTTTGCAGCTCCACTGTATCTCAACTGTAAATAAAATACCTTCATGACATGTTTAAAAGTTCAACTTTAATATGAAAGTTGACTATTCCCTACTTTTCAGAGAACTACACCATTTTTCATCACCTGGCTTAATTAATAGCCACTATTAAGCTAACTTGTTGAGAGGGGAAAATTTTTCATTTGGCCAAATTTTGTTGACATCATTTATGGACGGCCCCTTAAATTAAAGCGTGATTTGATTAATGTTTTTTAATGATTATCGATGTTAAATACAAGACAGCTTAGTTCACAAGTCGCCTCCTCGATTGTCCTTTGACTTTGCACTACATAATTGACATGAATTCTGGACTTCTATTTCTTTATTAAATTACAGTATTAAATAGCATGACGTTAAAGTGTCATGCCATGTTGAAAACTTAAACACAGTATGGTACTTTACATTTAGTAATAGTAAAGAAAATAAAGAGTAATAAATTAAGGTTGCTGGAATTAGTTAGCGCAGCTAATGGCGATATTATTTTATTTTATTTTTAAATTTCTAGGTTAGCGGGAAAAGCCCAGGCCTATCAAAATCCGCTGCAAATTATTGTAATTATTTCATTTCTGATCTCCATTTCTAAATTTAAGCTTAGCTTATAAATCAAGTGTTTATGAATGAATTATAGACATGTAAAAATTACCCTAGCAAAGTATGAAAAGATAGGCCTATTTTTAATGTTTATAAAATTGTTTTTGTTTATGGTAGAAGTTGCAATTTTAAGTAAATAATTTGTTCCTAAGATACTGCAAGAAAGATTAACAATAAAACTGATTGTGTAATCTGAAAGCATTAATTTTACATACATATGAATATTTTATTTCAAATCTTTCTTAGGTAGGCTATAGGCCTTATTACCCTCCATTACCCATTACCTTAGGCCTATATAAGGCACTATTATTACTATACTTTACAATAATTTGCATAGTTTTTTTTTAATCATTTTAAGTATATTTTACATCATTAGCTTGAAATCTACCACACTAAAAATATTTGAATTTTATAAGTTCATTGCTAGCAATAACAAAACAAAACTTACAGAAATGGTACACCATTGTTGCTCACACTCATGCTTCGATGTTTTTTAACACTGACTCCTCTAATTAACCGTAAACCTTTAATTTTCATATTTAATCTCACGAATATCGACATTATGAGGACTAAATTTAACTAACGATTAGAAGTTTAATAACAAATGTGCAAAAAAGCAACCTTCTGATGTTAGCTGCTAAAAAAATTGCCCTCGATAAACCACTTTATATTTATCCCTGATGTGTTGTGGCTAGAAACATGCTATGCACTAAAGTCTATTCCTATTTATAGGGACAATCATAAGTGCTGTCTACCAAATTATTGGGAGAAATCAAACAATTTTGATTGTTTTAGAAATAGATAAATTTGAATGGTTATTGGCTGATGGGAGCATATTTAACAAATAACTAACCATACAGTATATATTCAACGTTTTACTAATTATAAACGAGAAATTCAGGTAATTAAGAAATTTTGAAATAAATATAAGGTTATGAAGCTAATTGGGAAGTGACCACCCGACCTACAGACCTTGTGGAGAGGGAACCTGTGCAGGGGAAAACTCTGTGGTAGCTGAGACCAGGAGAACGGTCTCCCATTAAGAGATTGCTCTGGGTGGAGTTATAGGATCTGGGCGGACCTCCTTTAGACTTCCTTCTGGGGCATCCTGAGGGGAGTCAGGGTTTTCCATGGCAGCCCGAGCAGTTGAAATCCTGGGGTTAGAAGACTATATACATGTATAACAAGTTGGCAATATTATATAACAATATTAATCCAGGTGAGGAAAAATAGTGTATTTATCTGGAAAGCAGAAAATGACCAAATTCCACAACTGAAGCTGCAACCTGTACAATGATGTGCAATATTAGAATTGAAATCAGACTTCTGCTGCTTCTTACATATTAATTAGGAGAGCCAAGGTTTAGGACGAATAGGAATGGACCTTTACTGGAGGCAAGGCTACAAACACAAAGAGGACCTGCCCCAAAATGGTACAGGAAATTGTTTAATGTGCAGTATATAATTATCTTTATTCGTACGACCGTGAGTAAGCCCAGCATAATTGTCTATTGGTATGAGACTATATATACATATATAGCCAGTAGACCCTCTTAAGAGTGTGATAATCCCTATACACTGCAAAGGTAAAATGTCTGTTCTGCTACCAAAAATATCAAGAAATTTTTAAGCGAGTTGCAGACCAGAATAAGCACTTTTATACTTTTTTTGCACCTTTAAGGTGCATTTTAGAACCTGCCAAAAGGTCCCAAATTTAGCACCTTTGTTGAGGTTCTAAAATACACCTCAAAGGTGCATAAAAGGTATAAAAAGTGCTTATTTTGCAAATTAAAAATATATTTTAGTCGACTCGCCTCCACTGGGGATCTGTGAACAAACCTTAATGATTTTTATTACTTTTTGATTTGAAGAAACCATCCTACCCAAGTGAGCTTTGAACCCGCAGCCTCTACATTGACAGCCTAGCACTATACTAGCACCCTAACAACTGAGCTATGAATTATATGAAAGCGACCTACTTTAGACGTGCTAATGGTTGTAGAGGAGGGGGATTGGGCCTAAGTCACACTATGGTGAGAAAGGTTGTTATCTTGAGGGTAGATTGCACCTCATTTTCATGAAACACCTCCATGGAACGACACTGCTGACATGATATGCCAGTCATTTTGGTAAACGTGCCTTGAAGCACCTTCCGAAAAATGTAGGTGCAATTTTTGCTGAAGCACCTTTGAAGAACCTCATTTTTTCTTTAAGTGTAAATTATTTTTTAATTTAATTTTGGAACTGATAGAAACAAATGAAATGTATGTGGAGCTAGCATAAATAGTCTATTATTTAATGGAAATATGTCCATAAAGTTAATAATTGTAGTGTATGGTAAACTTTACGGACACATTTCCATGAAATGTAATATATATATATTTAAACAAATAATAGAATATTTATGCTAGGTCCTCGTACCTTTCATTTGTTCCTATCAGTTCACAAAATTAAATCAAAAAATAATTTAGAAATAAGGCTTATTCTGATATGCAACCCTCTTAAATCAAGATTATTTTCTAAATCTGTAAAAAAAGACTGTATACCTTAATTATTGCAATTCTAAATCTAATTCGTTGTTGTGAACGGTTATCCAGCCACTTTCAGTTTTAATAATGCTCTTTATTTATAAAAGTGGATAAGCAACTATACAAATTCAGAACTAGACTGTAGATGTCGATTTTGTTGTCATTCCATACAACCTCCAATGATAAAGTTGCTGAAGCTGTTTTGCATTGGAACCTATAAGATAAAGTGGATGTATTTGGCTAATATATTAATTAAATTTGTGTGATGAAAGATGCGGCATTGTTTCACTTTAACTTACTATCAACTTGAAGACAAGACAGGAGTGAGGCAACTTTTGGGCGTGCCTCCATGATCCCGCTTAAACTGGAGGTAGTCAATGTTGGTATGTGAATATTATAATAGAGGTAGATCTTGTTACTGAATGTAACATATACCAGACATGGGTTATTTTTTCCAGGTGATGCTGAATATTGACCTATGTTGGATTCAATGCAACAAAAATATTATTTAAATCACTACGTGCATTATTATAAGCTGTAGAACAGCATTGGAATAGCATTTTAATAGAAGCAGAACTAATTCAAAACTTTTCCCATTGGAAAGGATCACCTAGCTTAAGCAAGTTATTGGATTTGTTATAAAAGATCTATAAGATTAAGTGTTAGCACACCTATTGACCAACTTTTAATATAGCTTTGGATCCTTTATCGTTTTTGAAAATAATCTTTGTGTCACATTAGATTTTTTTCCTAGAAAAAGTTACGAACCTGCAGTGAAAGTGCACACCGCTTCGTCAAACTGAAACCGAAGTGACTGGTTCTCATGGTTAACAATGTAGGTCAAGCCATCCCATGAACAAGCAATCACTTCTTCATTTCCATCACCCTAAGGTAAAAGCAAAAATATTACTGGATTTAGAAATTATTTTAAACATAATTCGGTAGCATATACAAATAATAAAATACTTTGATGAGTATCATTTTAAAATCACCAGTATGGGTTCAGGACCGATTAAATTAATCATTGAATAGAAAAATTTATTAATTGAAAATCAATAGATCTATACGGATGGTAGATTCACCATTATGAAATCGATTTTGAAAGCATCATATAATCACGAAATGACTTGTTACTACCACAGATAGCCCTGCATCACAGTTTCCATTGCAGTAGTGCCCTTTTGCGGAGCAGTCATTTCTAATGTGTTCAACCCCTCTAAACACACTTTCCAGTAATGTACTGTTTGGGGTCGCCTGCTTCAAAGGATTCTTTTCAACAGTCCAAAGGCGCAAATATCTATGTGCGCTGCATCTGGTGATTTCTCAGGTATATATTATTGAAAGATATTGCTTGGATACCAGTTTCATTTTCCATTCTCTGCATGAATGAAATGGTTGAACACGAGGTATGGCTGGATGAATTGTCTTGATGAATACTGTTACATTTCCAGTACTTTGTCCTGGTAAAATACTGAGTTGGCTCCCTTGCACATGCTGCAACTTTCCATTATAACAGAAACCGGCAACAACCATATAACTTTTCTTGTATTCACGCACACATGTTGGGATCGAAGCAGTTCTTTTCAATGTGAACGATAACATATCGCCCGAACTTTTTTACAGTCTGAAAGATATAACCAAGCTTCGTCTGAGAAACCAAAAACTTAACCTGATAACCTGCCAGGTAATTTTCGTAAAGCTTTCGAGAGTTGACGCACCGCTCAGCATTGCGCCTTGGACTTAGCTTTAAACACGGGCCTACTTCATCTTTTCCAGCTTATCACATAGGAACATACGCAAATCATTTTCATATCAGTGAATCAACCCTCCATATTCCACGCAATTTATTACCTGGAGTTCTAAGAGAAAACTATAATAACTCACTGTGATATCGAGCTTTGTTATGGAAAATAGCTGGTGGTTGACTTGTAAAGACCAGAGAATTTGCTCTTCATCAAGCAGCATTAGAGTACCTAAAACGACAATAATAGTAATGGTCATGGGATCTTCAGTTATAAAAAAGAATTTAACTGTGGCATACCGTCTAGTGTCGCCACAGCATAAAGAGTCTGTTTGGTGTCCAGATTACAGCAACGCTGAATGTTACCAACAATTTCAGTCGAAACATTGGGATTTCGCATTTTAGTCGAGGACAAGGAATGGTATTCCAATCTAGATGTGAAATGAATTTTAGAAGTGATTCAATGGAAAAATTAAATTACTATATTGGAGTATACAATTATATCTACCAGGTGAACAAACACCCTCCTCCCCCCCCAAAAAAAAAACATCAACACTTATGTGTAGATATTTCTAGCATGTGTTGAAGTGAAAATAATTCTAAGTTTTATTTTCCGATTGAAGCACAATAATGCATCTTGCCAGCTTGGCAGAAAAAAAAAAACTTTCTAATCAAATGTATTTCAGAATTAAATAGTGACGTCACTAATTACTATGACGTCATCGTGGTCATTTGCTCCAGCCAGCAATTAACTGAGGCCGAAATAAGTACGACCCTGGAGTGCCTCAATGAAGTCGAATTCCAACACATTATAACAAATTTAAATAATTAGCAATGAAGACGCAAACAGTTGATTTCATAACAGCAGACCATTCTCTTAATTTTCCTACTTTGACATTTTGTCTTAAGTGTTATGGGTAAAAAGTTAAATAATGTATATGTATTTTTATCTTATTTTTGGGGGATAAAATTTTTGTTCACCTGGTGAACAAAAAGTAAACGAAAAAACAACAACACCAAAAGCCAAATTTTCTTACTTGGAAGCATCATCACTATTACTTTTGTTATTATAGCAATTCAGTTGGATGTAAGTGCCACCTGGCTGGGACACCATTATACTAGCACTGCCATCCTGGTTTGTATTTAGTGTGACTGACCCAATCTATGTTTTGAACAATTGTCTTTAAAGGATTCTGAATTTTTATTAGAGGAATTTAAATAAGTAAATCATCTCAATATATATCCAACCTGATATGCAAATTCCCATTTATTTTGTGCAACCAATCGGCCCCCTGATTTAGTATGAGTAAACTGCAAAGGAATGTTCCACGTGACTACTTAAAAAACGTTCATTATAATTTTATAAGGCAAATAAATATATGTAATCATTTTGTTTTGAAAATAATTGGAATTAAAGAACCTGCACATACCTGTAAAACCTTTGTCCATCGATACGATCTAACGACCCTATCTGACATACCAATAACCAGTTCAACAGCACCATCACCATCTAACAATGCAAATTATAAGTCAACATTATGAAAGCAAAGTTATTTTTGTATTTTCACCAAATCATTGAAATTATGCTGATTTCTACAGGTAAACTTTTGGTATTTTTATTTTTATAAAATTAATTGAGAAGGATATTAAAAATACATCCAGATAAAAAAATGTGTAGCTAATATCTTCATCTTCTTCGATCTTCTTCTCTAGCTAGACATAGTTGTCTAGATTTCAGTGAACAAATGAGAATTATTCATGTAGTACATAACCAGTAAAGCATATTACCAATATCTGCAAGTAAAGCAACTTTGGTGTTCGCCATAATCCTTTGTGTGTAAAATGGAACTAACATCTTGCACTCCGTTGCATTGTTATTACCGGAATTATGTCTGTGCTCTTCTTCCTGTTTCATTAAGAAATTTATATAACCATTCCTTAATACATCTACATGTAAGCAGTATAGTAAAAGTCATATTTGCATTACTCCAGCAAATTTGACTGTTCTTTGTTGTACATAGTGGTTGTCAAAGGCCAATAATTACTGCCCTGAGAGAAAAACCATGCACAAACTTTCTCCTTGTCATTTTTTTAATGTTTATCATTGCAAATGAGAACAACAATTTTCTAACTTTTGTAAATTTTTATTGTTAAAAATGATTTTCCACAATTTGCATATTCATGATTCTTCAGCTGGTAACATGAATTTCAATGCTTTCTGTAAAAATGTAGCAAATAAATACATAAATATTTGCAATCTATTTTGAAACATTGTCAATAATGTAGAGAGCGCTGAAGTCACAAATAAGTATGCAGCCCTGAGCCAAGGGTCAATTTCATTTCAAGTGCATCATCTGTCTTTTTGAATGCGCTTTTTAAATGTGCTTCAGTTGATGGATCTACCACCTGAAGTGGTTTTCAAAGTTTTTTTTAAATGTCGCTTCAACAACTTTGCGACTTATGAAATTGTTATATTAATGATGGATGATGTACGATTTGTATACCTGTGTACCACTTCATTACAAACGTATCACTTGTTCATCATGAAATGAAAATTAACTTTTGCCCATACATTTATTCTAAAATCTGAAGAAGCATTGTTATATATCACTTGGATGTATAACTTTTTGCAAATTATGACGATACAAATGGGCATTCAAAAATAACATTTTGCCTCGGTTTCCATTTTTTAAAAGTCCACTTGTATCGTCATAATTCACAAAAAGCTGTTGCCGTGTTAACTGCGTAGTTTTTCCACTCGCGAATGCCAGCTAAAAAAACCTAGTAAGTGCAAATTGACAACCTTAGGATCTAGGGATGAATGGCATACAGTACACTTTGCAGTAATCACTGCAAAAAACTACGCAGTTAACACGGCAACAGCTTTTTGTGAATTATGACGATACAAGTGGACTTTTAAAAAATGGAAACCGAGGCAAAATGTTATTTTTGAATGCCCATTTGTATCGTCATAATTTGCAAAAAGTTATACATCCAAGTGATATATGCATCAGAGGTGCCTGCAGTGAAGCCAGTTATAGTATATGTAATGTAAAAGCTCATTAGACCGAAATGTTCCCTGTAATGCATCGCTGTACAGCAACCAAGCTAACATTTTTTATTCCCGATTTTTTTATTTTTTTGAATTTTTCTCTATAAAGTTTATCTGCAAGGTTGTCACATTAATTAACACAAAAAAGTTAGAGAACTTGAGCATATCTAGGGATGAATCGTATACAGTACACTTTGCAGTAATCACTGAATCAGAGAAGCACAGCAGTGAAGCGAGTTACTTACATTGCATATACTATAACTCGATTCACTGCAGTGCACCTCTGATGCACTCCATAATACCCTTAAAGTGGATTGAATAACATTTTAATAACATTACTATATTTTTGTATGGTTTACTTTGAGGTCTCTGAAAATCCTCCTTCATTGCCTCACATGACAATGCGGGACTGTTTCCTCGTATATCACAAAGACATGCCTTCTGTGATAATGTTAATTTTGCCTGATAACTCTCAAGCTAAACCACCTTCTGTGGCACACTTATGCCTGGTTCACATGTACGCGTTTTGCATGCATTATGCCCCAGCCACAATAGCGCGTCGCTTTTACGCGCGTCATGGCCCAGCCACGCCCAGTGACGTCACGCGCGCG
>JAQGCC010006376.1:0-10302 GCA_034698905.1 Xestoiulus laeticollis
TTACGGGGAAAAAGCCAAGAAAAAGGGGGGGGGGGAGATTTGAGCAACAGTTATGAAAACAAAAAAATAACATGAGCAAATTACTTAGCGAGGTGACGAGGAGAACAGTAAGCCGTGAAAAAAAAAGGAATCGATTGGAATATGGTAAGCTTACGTTTCGACCTCGTCACCAAAAATTTGTATTTATAATTTATGTTTCACTCGTACAAATCCATTCACTCACCAACTTGCGCTTGCATAGACATACAAATATACATAGATAACATTTATATATATAAATTTTTTTCTTATAAAGATATATTGTTTGGTATAAAAATGGACAGATTTTATATTTGCATCCAGATATTTCACTTGGTCTCAAACATTCATTATATCTAGTAAAGGAAAGCTCTTCAAAACATTAAAAAAAATTCTGGCAGAGAGAAAGGCGACGGACAGATATCGAACTTAACGAGTCAACGGACAAAATGCCACGAAAAAGGTAGAAATTTTGAAAATTAGTGTGTCCGTGATGCCCCTGCCAAGAAAATGCAGATATTACATCAGCTAAATTTAAATTTCACTAAGGTTGAATTTTGAGGGGGTTTCGATCACAAATTTGACCATTTCTATGTTCGTTAATAACGGTCTCTCGTAGATAACCTCCCCCTCTTCATGGGAGGGGTAAAATGAAGTGTAAATTACTTCACAAAAACTGGAATCAATGGCTAGATAATGACTAATGCTGAAAATGATTTTGGGGGTGGTGTTTCGTTTTACGTGAATTTTGCGAATGCGAAATGCTCATTTCGATGCAATGAGTTTAATCGACCAAAGTTGGATGAGAAATAAATAAGGGGGTGGGTGGGTGGGGTTTTTTTGTTTTCGACTCGTGACAAACTGCAATCTACGCACCCCTGGTGCATACATTGTTTCAATAGAAAAAATGCGTGTCTCAACTGCATAGAATGGTTATCGATCAATAGAAAGCAGCACAACTAACCTGAAGTTGAATCTACGAGAGAGAACCAGCCCTCTGATAGGGGTGCTCTCTTAAGCCCAAATGTCTTCTTTGCTTGGCAAAGGTACCTACATTTGAGGGCGACAAGACATGGAGGATGGTTAGTTAGTATAAGCCCCAACATCAAATTAATACAAACTGGCAAAAAGCCAAATCGAAAATGAGTGGAGAAATGGGATCTATTAAGTCTAGAGGTTTTCGAGGGAGCGGGAACATTGCACAGAATCACAAGCACATCGGTAGCCCGCTCGCTACGTTTTGCCATAATGTAATTTTGGCTTATCAATGCTCTCGGTGCTGATTGACGACTCCCCCCCCGAATTAAAAAAAAAGATTAGTCCCATCAAATATTACAGGTTTTTGTTCGTAGAACGCCAGGTAGCAAAATGCAGCACCGAGTATGATTTTTGTGCAAACGCTTTGACAAAATGATCACACCAAACGAGAAAATAAACATGGTATACTAAGGAAAATATTCACCCTGTAATCCACCCACAAGATATATAGAGCAGTCACCTATATGCAAACAAACAACTAGTATAAAATAATAAGATTGAAAAATTGGTGGGGGCATTGGAGGAAAAGTTTTCGGGATTGGGAACATGAGTGTAAGAAAATTGAATTAAGAACAACTTGTTAATGTGTGAAGACAGGCGAAATAGGCGTTAGAAGAAATAGGGTTAAGAGATAATTCTACGAGGCAAGCCAGACAATCTAAATTAAACTATTTTGGCCGATTAAATAGAATCACAGACCAATGGAATTGTGTACCCGAACTTGACTCCTTAAACTAAGTATTCAATGAAGGATGAAAAAAGCAAGAGATTTAGAGTTTATGCAGATGTGTTTTTTGAGATTTTAAAGCTCATGCGTGAAAAGTATCTAAAAACGAAAGTAAACAAAAATCTGATTTCAAAAGACCTTTAACTTTAAAATATTTTTCACGCGGACTCCAGTTTTCTTCGTTTTGATTTATACAACTCGGATATTAGTTCATGTAAAACGGGAATCTCGCATGCGGGGAAACAAGATTCCCAAACATTTCTATAAATATTAGTGTTCATAAAAATTGGTCCCTCGATGAACTAATTTAATCTCAGATAGAGTGAATAAAATAACTGGGGATCGGGATCTTGATCTAGCTCGAGAAGGGTCAAATATTTTGATAGAAATTAGCGGCAAGAAGCAATTGTTAATTAATAAATCCAAGAATTTAGGCCACAGCCATAAAATCCGGATAAATCTAACGAACCAAAAACCAAAAAAGCCTAACTGACGATACCTACACATACGCTAAGGGATAATTACGTAGATTTTTAAAGCCCCTAATAAATTCGTATATACATAACGTTATAACAGGATTCCTCGACTGCGCCTATCACATATAGATATATCATAAAAGGATACAAATATTTCGTATATTTTATTGCACTAGATGCAATTTTCCCATTTTTCTTTCATATTTTTGTCTGTATTTACTCGATATTCCAACGCTAGTTTAAATATTTCCGCTGAAAGTTGGGAATGCCCTCAACGATTAATCAAAAATACTTTCGATATCAGAAATAGAAGGCCTATAAATAATTTTTTAAGTGTACCTGCACTGTGATCAAAAAAATGTATAGCTAGACAATATCAAAACTATGAATATCGTATATAATTGCAAGCAATATAAAATGCGTACCGCTAGATGCCCAAAAACTACTAAAAGGAATTTACCCAAGGTCCGACGCAAAGTCGTTATTGCACAAAAATTACTGGTAAATATTTAACGACACAAGTGTGGAAGGGAGCCTCGTGTTCCTAACTGCTCGACTAAGCTAGTCAAAGTTTGCCTACAGTTTGCCGTTGAAAGTCTGGACTAATCGATAACGAATATATAAATTGTGTGTCTACTGATAGCGTATATTCTGGACTCGGAGAGGTAGCAACAGAGAGAATAGAACAGAAGTAATGACTAAGGATTTGGAACAAAGCATTTGGGGAACATTTGAGTGGTAAATAACTATACACAAATGTACGAAATATAACAAAGAAAATGCCCTATGGAAACAAAAAAAATTAAAATAAAAAGGACGAAAATATATAAAGGTTTTTCATGTAATATATTTATATATATAATATATATTTGATGCTCTTTTAACTTCGGAATGTTAACATCTCATCTCCACCGGGAGAATATATACATTTTCATTTATTCATGGGAGAGGGCAGGAATTCCAGTGCAGTCAATAAGCGGGACAAAAAAAAAAATTAGCAAATAGGATGAGAAAAAGTTAGCAGCATGCCATTCTAAAGAGGTTTCGAGAAGACGTGCAGGTAACGAGCATAAACCAGCGTTCGAGAAAAAGAGTTCGGTTATAATGTTATTACGATCGATTAGCATAGCCATAATCTGTTAATGAAGATCTGTAGTGTGAAGTTGGGGAGGGCTGGGGGGTCTCCATAACTAGGATAACAATTGAACAGACTAGAGCTACTCGAAGCAGATACAGATGACCACAGGGTTTGTAGGGTTAAGTTGTTATTTGTTTGATTATTGTCGTTATAAAATAAAGAGTAACGTGGGGGTGAAAGTTAACAATGAAGGGGCAGAGACCAAATTTTTGAGAAAAATTATATTGAGCAAGATTCGTGGGGGAGGAATGAGAAGCCGCTACAAGGTCCGCCAAGAGAAGCTTGGGTTGTACCACAAAAAAAAAGGGGCGTGGGGAGAAAAAAGCCGTAAAACGGGAAATTCTTCAAAATATAAGGTTGCCAATATGGCAAACCACATTAACAATAACATTAACAACAACAACGAGGAGAAACAAACTTAAACAAATCTCAACAGTCAGGTAGAATAGTTTCTCTCTCAATTTTTTCCAGCACAATCTAGAGATTCTCGTTAACATGTTTCAGGCCGGCAAGCCGAAAAATCTTGATTTGGGAAACGTTTGTCTTCAATCAAGGCCCACCCCAAATTTCACTCGGATTTCGTTTTTTTTTTAAGTTATTATTCCCAGAGAGATGGCGTTGTGCAAGTGTCACTGCACATCAAAAGCCACGTAGGCAAAAGTGGTAGACTCGTAGGTGGTCATCTTTTTCTGCACTGCATATATTGGGCTCTCTTCTACAGTCTGTAGAGGTGTGTTTGTGATGATATTTTGTTGTAGTAGGTAGCTAAATAGTAGGTACAAATAAGTAGGTAGCTAGTGGGCAGTTGGGAGGAACGGCGCCTTCATCATATACTTATCGTGCAAATAACCCACCAGCTCCGCTGTGATCGATGCCTGGATACTCCGCCAAGAGTGCGGGCGAGAGGGTGGCGTACTGGTGATAATCCGCATAGGGCGCATACAGCAGGCCGGCCTCTGTCGGTGCGATGAGCGGTGGTGGTCCCATGCCGTTGCTCATTTGACCGCTAACAGGAATGCGTGGCGATAAAATCAGAGGTGCTCCCAGAGGCGTGGTGGGCGAGCGGAGAGGCGAAGACAGGCTCATAGGCTGCGCCACCAAACGTGCCGTCTCTACGATAGAAACAAAAAAAATCGAAAACGGACGCAATTACAACGAACTCAAACTTTCGGTAGTCCGAAGTTTGCGGCTTGCTCAATTTTTTGAAAGAAATCCATCTCCATCTCGGAGAGAATTTCAAAGCCGAGCGATCCAAAAAAACTGAGACAACGAATCTTCCAACTTACGCGTGGAAAGCTTTGCACTGCTGTCTCTGTAGGTGCCATTGATGATGGCCAATTCCATTAGCTGTCGCTTCTTAAGCTCATCTTCTCCATCAGCCTAAAATTGTTTCAAAAGCGAGTCGTTAAAAGCAAAAAACTCGTTGCGTATCGGGTTTGGCAGAATTCTGCGCAAATCTCAGATTCCGCAACACCTCTCGCCTCATGCAGTTTTTCTGGCAAAATATTAATATGCAGCACCATTCCTAAATATAGGAAACTTAAATATGCAGATGTGAATCAAATGGATTTTTTTATTGCTACTACGACTAAGAGCAAGTAAACACTTGAAAGCATTCAACTGCAGAAGACGCGTGCAAATGTCAAAAGCCACATGAAACATTCGAGCATTTCTCGTTGGGGTGATGCCGAGCGTGGTGTCTTCTTCACATAAAAAACGACAAAGCCATCGTGCAAAAACTTGCTAAAATTGTGCAGTCAGTTTAAATTAAGAGTATTAAGAATTAAACCAGACTCGGGGACACGTTAATGTAGCTACGCTCATAGGGGAAAATTAAGATCTGGCAAATCAAGCATGAAATCTGCGATCGAAACAAAAAGTGGTGGGGGAGAGAGAGATTAAAAAAATACTTTTGAATAACCTTGTGCAAACTGGTCAGACCTAAATTTTGTTATTAAAAAAGCCATAATATTATCTCCACATTTTGACTCCACCTTAGCAATCGTATTTCGACATCGATTTCGTTAATAAATCGAACAGCCTTGAATGTTAATCAGAAAATTAAGTTCGCGAACCGATATATTAGCTCGCGCATTAAATGGCCGAGCACCACACGCACATTGAAAATTAAACAATTTCCATTAGTGCCGATTAATTTCACGGCAAACTAATCGCTGTCAATAAACATAAATCGAACAAACCACGTTCAGACTAATTGTGGTTTAACTTCACCAACATGCAAACAAGAAAAATATGTAGTTTACTTACTGCAGGCACCAATAACTTCTTGATTTCTTCGACAGCTCTAGCCAATTTCATAATTGCTCTGTTAGCCGAATCTTCAACCGTGATGAGGACGTGTAATTCGTCATTGAGATGTTCCCAATTCGGTTTGCCTCTGTTCTGCTCTTCCTATATTTGTATAATGAAAACCATGTACAAGCTCGCATTTGGTGAATACGCGCGGTAACAACCTTTATGCCACTCCGGTCTATCCACCAGACTCCAGTGACCAGAGGACATCAGCACACAGGTTCTGGAAGGCACACCGCCCAGAGAACTTACCACTGATGCCACATAAAGGCCATGTATTAATATATGATCAGAAACTAGATTTGAAACTAAATATGGCATAGGAACGTAGAGTTGGAAAAATTAGATGTTTTCATTTGCCTTAAAATGTCAAGATTCGCTTCTCGTCCATTATACGAGTTTTACAGGTTTTGGCATCGAAATTACCTTAGATGTTTACTTATTAGACCAAAAACAAGATGGAATTAATGACAGAATATGCCAAAGAACTTTAGGGGGACTTTTCATTCCCATTTACCGTCTACAAGTAGAAAAGCACAAACTAAAAAGGACTAATGATGGCCTCTTAAAATTGTTATCATGGTACTTACACACCAATGGCTGCTTGGATTATTAGAAGTATAAGAAGATTCCAAAGGCAAGCGTGCAAAAAGAACTGGTATTAGTCAAGCATAATTACGGTTGAGAATGAAAACCCATCACATTTACCGCAGGGTTTGCAGTTATTTCAGAAGTTGCTTTTAAACACTATTAAAAACCCTGCGCGAAAATAAAAAGTACTCTCGCACCGGTATTATTACATAGATAAATGCTTATCAAGTGCAAGAATGCAAGACTGTAATTTAAACTTTAAGCACTAGTTAACGACACTTTTCCTTTTCTTAAAAATCGTCAAATAGTTTTTTTTGAAAAAAAAAAAATCCCCATTTTTTTACAAAGATTTAAAGGGGCTGAAATAAGTCAAAGTTCAACCCGATTAACTACCTGTAAATCTAAAGCGTTAAATAAAAAGCATGAACACTGGTCTTAAAGTACAGTTAAAGTTAGAAATCCTTATTTTCACGTTGAATACTTTAAATAACAGCTAAAAGCAGCTGCTATCTCAAGCAACAACAAAAATTACAAAAAGTTATGAATCTTAAATTAAGAATGCTCCTTATTATTGAATACAAAGATCAGTTCCTAATTGTTAAAGTAGCCTAATGAATGTAAGTTTAATCAAGCATTTTGCACTATAAAATATTGAATATTTAAAAGCCAAGCGATGCAAACATTTGTTAAATGAATTTGTGAAAAACTGCAAGCTTTCTATATTTTATTAACTTTTCAGATGCCACGAATACCTAGCCAACATAAAATATCTTTTAAACTGTACATTTTCTTCAATATTGCAAAAATATATGTTATATTGCGAAAAACATCCAAAAAAGGCCCTAGAACCCCAGTTTGAGCCACAGGCCTAGACAACATTAGCATCAACGAAACTGGGCTCCTGTTCCTTGTTGGGTTATTCTCATGCAATTAAAATTATGTATCCTGTAGCAGGATATCTAGAGTCTGGAAATCTTACCTTTTTCTTATCCCTCATTGATCCTCGTCCTCTAACCATGATTTTACATCCAGTTTCTTGTTCTAGCTGTTTGGCTGTCATGCCACGAGGTCCTAAAATCCTTCCCACAAAATTGAACTGAAATTAAAAAATTAAAATTGGGTATCAATGCAACAGAAATTCAGTTTCCAGCACGTAGTATACATTTCTAAACAACCATTTTATTAGATAAAAATTATGACGATTTTCCAATTTGTTGAAACCCCTTTTCACGTCGGTGGGCTTGCAACAGGGGAGTCAAATATTTAAAGTTGAGCCACCTCTTAAACGGGATATACATTGGAGAAGAAAAAAAGTTGTTTGCCGCCAATCACTTGTCAACGCAATGACTAGTGATTTATTATGACAACGTACAAAAACTTCAAAAATGTAATCTCATTAATTCATCAATTTAAATTGCAAAAAAAAAAAAAAAAAAAAAATACAGGAATGCATGCGATAGAGTTTTATCTCTGTTCTCTTTGCAAGCAAACAAACGAGAAAAATGCCTGAAATTACTTGGCACCAAAGGGAGAATGCATTAGGGTCACCGTGTTGACATGTCCCAAAGTCAGGTCGAATATATTTTTTCAAGAAACAAAGACTCAGGATTTAAAACGTTCATCAACAGTGGCATGTGAGAGGTGAAACCACGACATGTCCCACATAACAACTCGACTGACTAATGACCATATACCGATGACAAAACAAGTCTATCTGAATTTATGAAAGATTGCATACCGGAACTCAGTTCCGAAAACAATTGTCCACAATGTTGCTATACAAAACAGTCATCAATATCGCCTAACATTTTTTTCTAAGTCGCCAAAATGTTCTTGGGTGTACATAGGGAGGAGGACATAGTTTGCATCTTCAGAAATCTGGCAAACTTATCAGAAAATAGTCAAACAAGACCCATACAAAGGGCCACACATCCATCTTAAATAAACCAATGTGTGGGTGAAGTCCCTGCAGGATAAATATGAAGACAATCTCTGGCAAAGACTCGCAAAGTCGCTATTTCCAGAAGTGGAAAAGCGAGACGAGACTAATTTAGATGCAGCTACTTGAGTGCATATTTCACCCATTCCAACAAAAAAAAAAATCCCGGGCAACTAACTACTCAACGACCAATGGCAATCTAAGGTTAGAGGATTTTGAAAAACATCAATTTTTGAGGTACATCAAACGCAGTGTCAACTTTAAAAACAAGAGGTTTTTGACAGTCATCCAAACAAACCAACACGTTTTCTATGCTCTTTCCCAAAAATTTCCTGAATCTTATACAGTAAAACCTGTCAGATTAAACACCTCCCTAACTTGAACACTTTTGGCTGGTCCCAGACAGCTTCCATTGAAATAACATTAGGACAGACCTCTATGCAATGAACACCTGTATACTTTGTACATTGAACACTTTAGTCCACAGGATGGGTCTAACCTCTCTACATAATACACTTGACCATTGAGTTCCCAATAAGTGCTTCAAACAGGCTGAAATTGATGCAAAGTCTTCACCTGATAAGGATATTGTTTGTGATAATTATATCTTACCAGAATTTCTTCAAAAAGAGCTTACTGATAATTATGAACATTTTGACAATGATTTAATTGTACATGTACATGCATGTGATGATAATCAGGGGGTGTGTGTGTCAGCCAGAATATTGTTGAAACTGATGATTCCGATGGAGAGATTGAAGACCCTCACATAGAAGAATCACCATCAGTCAGTACAATTCAAGTGTTGGAGTACCTGTATGGACGTTATACAGCTGCACATATTGCAAAAACATCCAGAACTGCACCAACTGATGATAAACGCACAGAGAAAGATGAGAAAATGCGATCATCAATGATCGAAACAAAAAACAACAGTCTATTACAGATTTCTTTAAAAAAAAAACCTAAAATAATGATTTATGTACATGCATTGAAAGGGTTGTGGGTTGTGTGCATAATGTAATACACGTGTATTCAATTGCATACATGTACAATAAACATAATTCATTGGAAATTGTATTTTCATAGCAAACCTCCATACAATGAACACCTGCCTAATGTGAACACTTTCGCCTGGTCCCATGGGTGTTCAATGTAGACAGGTTTCACTGTATCTTTTATTGCTTTTGTACAGAGAGAAAATGCGTGATCACAAGAACCAAGACATTTATATGTAAAATTCTTTAAGAGTTTCGTGGCATTCCCATTTCTTGCAACTTTCCTGACACTTGCCCCAAGCACCAGCCTTAAAACATCTAGAGGCAGCTGCTATTGTTCAATACCATTGCTACGAGCTTAAAACCATTACAAAACTTGCATAAAATTTATCGTTTTTCTATCTTCCAAACAGGGAAAACCATCCTAAAAAGATATGCAAGATTTAATTGAACCTCAACAACAGACCTTGTCAACATCAACACGCAACAAAAGCTATGATTAGAGATTTAAGAAAGAATAAACGCGAGGTTCATCCAGTAGTTATTAAAGCAAAAATACGAATGGCATATTTATGATATTATGAAATTAATATTTCTATCAAGAGCCCCTCGACAATGGTGAATATTTTTTTTTTCCCAGCTGCTTTCAAAACCAATTTTAAAATTGAACTTCTTGTCCTACATTTCCAAACAATGAAAGATGTATATAATTTCATCGCTAATGATCATAAGGATACAAACATATTGTAAAATACGAATTATACCACATGCCGAGTTAAAAAAGGCAGAATAGGCACAACACACGCCATCGTCAGACCATTGAATGCACATAAGATGCAAAACTACACACACAAAAAAAATTAAACATGCAATTTTCTGTATAGGTCCAGAGCCAATCATAAAAGCTTGCCGTCGAGCTTTTCTTTAATTTGAACAAAGCAGGGACGACTTACCTGAAGTTAAAAAAAAAACTAACTACAAACTTATATAATACAGTATAAAAAAACGTAGTTTTTCGCGTAAAACCTTTTAATGTAGCCAGCAAGTACTGGCAGGAAATTCAC
>JAQGCC010006377.1:0-10302 GCA_034698905.1 Xestoiulus laeticollis
CGTGCAGCATGCACGCGATGCTGCACGCGACCTTTTTGGAGCGCGAGAATGACCTTTAATTTTATTTAATTTAAAATTAGGCAATCACTCAACACAATAGTGCCTAGTGTGAGTGCCCCTCGTAGGGGGCTATTTTGTAACCCCTTGAAAGTAGGCAATCACTCAATACAATTGTGCATGGTGCGGTTGCCCACTTTAAGGGGCTTATGAAATATGAAATAAGGCAATGGCCATTTTCAATGAATTGAAAAGACGTTTCTAATCTATTAATAACTGTCTTATCCTATCAGTAAGACTAAGACACTTTTATGTTAATTATAATTTTCACCAATTTTTTTATCGTTTTAAAATAGTTTTAAACAGTGCTTTGTAAGTAACACCTTTAAGCTTTTAAGGTCATATAACCCGACATCATATATGGCTGTATCGATTTCGAAGATTAACTTTTATTAATTTGTACATTCTTCGCAAACTTATTTGAATCCGTAATTATTCTCGCTCCATATCCATACGATAATTATAATTTTCCAAAACAGGTTTTAATTGCATTTCTATAATCGATACCGAAGGAGTGGGCGTTCCAATATGTCCCCCAAATCCATCACACTCATCATTTTTATATTTCTTTATCTCATTTTCGTCTCACATTTTGCCAATGAGCTTTTAATACGAAATTACAATAATAATAATAAAAAAAGTTCATGCAACTTTAATTACGACCTCCCCCCCTTCTCCTCATAAGGCGTTAATCACATTAGTCGTTTTGAAATTGCGGAAGCCATAGATGGCCTCAGAGTCGCTCGATTTTAATTAATTCCGTGCCGTTTTATAGATGTTAAAAGCAGATTGCAATTTGTGCAAATAATCAGCTCTCGCATAAATTCAGATAAGATTGAGAGAGAAAAAAACAGTTCGAGCGGATTGAAGGATGAGAATTACATAATGGCAGCGCTATTGTTTAAAAATTAGGGAAAGGAAAAAAAATATTATATAAAAATCCCTTCGGCATATAATCATTATCTCAAGATGTGCATGTGAATAATTTGTAAACGGATTAACCTTCGAAATCTGGTCTATAAATTATCCTAAGACGGTACAGCTAGGGGTAATCAATTGTTTTTTATTAGTAGTGAACAAATGCACTACAGACGGCTCTCGATATACAGCTTCTTTTTACAGAACGTTTGTTATAAAGAGAGACTAATGCATGAGATGTATAGGCATTTTGGTCGGTTATTCAGCACGTTCGTTATGCTGAGAGGCTAATACGTGTGATGTACATTATAGGCATTTTAGTAGGGGCCGGCCACTGTTCGTTATATCGAGCGTTTCGTTATATACTTAGTCTTCTTTTAAAAACTGCCCCTGTATGGTGGCAATCACTGCTAGCTCTGCAGCATAGCGTGCTGCCAACCGTTTCCGTTGGTCATTTCGAGCGGTTCGTTATACCGAGAGTCTAATACGTTAGAGGTAGAGGTAGCCTATATTTCTGTCGTTACTAAACACTATGTACGTTATTCAGAACGTTCGCTATACAGAGAGACTATAATACATGAGAGGTATGTGCATTTTGGGTCGGGGACAGCTATTCTGTTCGTTAGATAGAATATACAGAATGCGTAAAGAATGTTCGTCATATCGAAGGGCCTATAATAAATAAGAGGTATAGGTTTTTTTAGGGGCAATTCACTCTGTTCGTTATGTCGAGAGCCGAGTGTAGAACTATAGACCTTCGTAGGCCTATAACACCTCTTTAAGTCCTAGCTTTTATACAGCTTATATATCGTTGTCTGAAAATGCAAGATCTGTTATCGTAATTAATCCTATATACATGTACGTTGCCATGCACCCGTATATCTGGAGTGTTTTTGGGTGTTTCTGAACCTCCTCCTCCTCCTTGTTATATACGTCTTCCTCTTTTGTTAATTTCGTCTTTTGTCTTTAAACCCGGCGTTTTCTTTGACGCCTCATTAAACTCGAATTAAAGCCAGGTGGCGCTTCTTAAGCCATTTTCGTTGTTATATACCCCACTCCTCTATTGGCCTCCCCATGTTCCTTTGGTCCCACCACCACCCCTTATTGGTCGTCCTTGCGAAAACGTAAACGCTCATTACTTGCCATTCTCATTAGCCCATTTCAATCTGTAGAATAATAAACGCTAATCCTTAATTAACAAAAACAACGACCGAGAAACTGCTTAATTAAGGCTATATAAGCGCCCCCCTTTTCTGTATTTCAACGTTTGTGTAATCAACTTAGTAGAGGCGCCCCCAGGCGGATTTACAACGCCATTTTTATTTCTTTTTATATTTTGCTTTTTATTCGCAAACATTGTTTGTGATTCATTAACGTCGATTAACATAATCGTATATATAAGGTTCACACTTCATTACTGCACATGTGCAACACACTAGCGCCACCTGTGGGAACCCTCTTTTATGCTCCCACCAGGTGGCGCTGTGCTAGCGTGGATCTTGTCTATATTGTTTAGCACGGTCGGTTGATGAACCCGGGGCTCACTCTGTTAATTATATCACGTCATGCTTCTCACATCACGATTCTGGTATCACGTGTTCTGTCACGTTTTACTATTCTGGCTCGCCTACATACATTATACTTTGTGACATCACGTTCTCACGTCCATATATTACGCGTTCAAGCTAGAAATGTTCCATTTAAAAAAATAAAAAAAAACGTATTAGATTGTACAATTCCATATCGTACTGTCACTTGTGTGACACTAGTTTGTTTATTGCGCAATATCACGTTTAAAAAGGTGAGTTCGTGAGCTCACGTCACGCGATGGTAGTCCATAGCCAGCTTTACTTTTTTTTTCATGTGGCTTGAACATGCGTGACGTCACGTGAGCTCAGACGACGTGATGATAGTCTGTAGCCAGCTAGCTTAACCTGCACAAATAGTGTTATGCTTATAGTAATTTAAAATTTGAAATAATAATGACTTTTGCAAGAATGTTTCGAAAGAAATCATTTTACCAAAGAATCGAAAAATATTGAAAAAACGGGACTACATGCAGAAAACAAGTTTTCAGATTTAAAATTATCGTTTTGGGTTGCATTGATATAGAAAAACAAAAACAAGAAATTAAGCCAGATGCTGAAAAGGCTTAAGTGTAAATTAGTTATTTCTTAGAAAATCATGATGTTTTCAAAATTCGTTTTACCCACATTGACTACTAATGGCTACAGGAACACGTTTTCTATTTTAAAAGCATCGTTTTGCTGTGCATTGGTCTAGAAAAACAAAAACAAGCGAGTGAAAATGCTGAATAGGCTTAAACTAGGATAATCTGCATGTGAGCATGACGAGGCTCCTGGCGCCATCTATCGACGTCGAGTGGCAACTCGTCGATGTTGATAAATAACAATAATAATAATAATAATAATAATATAACAATAGGAGCAGAACCAAAATGATAAGCAGCAGCCAATTGTAAATGAGAGAAAAAAAGATGCTTAGCCAATGAGATTGGATTAGGCCTAGTGCAAATGTACGAAGATGCTTTAGTACTCACGCAGCATTCCCGAAACTGTTTGGCATCGATCGGAGAAGTGAAATTCAGCCCCCAGGTGTCGCCAGTTGCTGGGTCCTTCCAATAGACGAAACATTCGGACGCCTGCCCCAGACGGGTTCCTGTGTAAAAAGGAGCGATTAAGTTCAGATGAAACATGCTTCAACTACTTTCTAGCGTATTCGGAAGCTCTAACAGTTAACATCTTAAAACATTCTATAATGTTTATTTAAGGGACTAATCTTGCTGTTAAACAGCTTCAATTTAAGTTTCAAAAGGGCATTTGCGACAACTAATCATCCATCGCAAAGATGCGAATGGACTTTTGAATCTCCTGTATGTTCAGGGTTCCCCCACGAAATAAATTTTCAACTTCCTTGACTTTTCCAGATTTGAAAATAATTTCCCTGACCAAAAAAACAGGTAAGAACACCAAATGGTGTGTAGATGCGAGAGAAAATAGTGTTGTATGTGCCCTTAGAAGGACAGGTTTTCTGGAAACACTTATCACTTGCTAATTGTTTTAGTTACTAATGCAGTTCGCCACATTTTTGGTAGCAGCAAGTGATGAGGGACACCACAGAAAGACTTGTGTTTCAGAGAGCCATGCTGAATTTCCCTGACTTTATCCAAATAATATTGATTTCCCTGATTTTTCCAGGCCTTTTTAATTTCCATGACTATTCCAAATTTTCTCGGTCTGGGGGAACCCTGATGTTGGGCAATCTAGCATAACACGAGTGCGTTGCAGGGAAGCTCGCTGCCCCTCGAAGTAATACGCAATAATTCGAAAGTGAACTTCCCCGCAATGCATTATTGCTATGCAGGGTTGCCAACATATGAGGATCCAAAATATGATGGGTGAGAGAATTAATGCCAATCTCTGACGTCACATGTCCCTTTGACCTACCTGGCTGCACTAGTCTCACGTCCAGTATCTTGTCCACCTGCGAGTTGTAGGCCGTGATGTGAAACACGCATTCCGGAGTGTCCTGGATGCACGTGATGTTGACCGGAACAAGGTCCTCGGACACTTGCTGCCATTTCACGTTGCCCTGGGCACTCACGTGGAACACCTCGGCCCATAGCCTGAAAAAAAAATGGGAAAAGAAGGGGTTAATTAACGGCTAATCAAGAGAGCCTGAGATCACGGCTAATAATGTGGGCTCGTGACATCACATGAGCCCACGTGACGTGATCGTAATCTGTAGCCAGCTAAATTTTAGCCACATTTCTGATATTTATAGCTTTGTAATTGGATATATAAAAGCCGGAACTGCTAAAGTTGTGGGGTTGTACAGGAACGCGGACATTTCCGCACAGTGCAAGCTCCGCACACACCCAAATACTATGAAATAATACACAATAGCGTAATTAATGGCTGTGCACGAGCAATAGTATACGGCAATTTAAAGAATAGAGATGGTACATGATTCCTGCATCATTCCGACGCAGTCCAATGACGCATGCGCGTTCTTACTAAAAATAGGTCTACTACTATAATCCTTGTAGGTTGTGGGTGTCTCTATTCCTCCCCCTCCCCCCCTACCGCCTTATCGTCAGTCAATTGGCCTCAGAAATCTTGATCAGGTCGAGCCAGAATCAATGAAGAAAATAGCTTTGACCCAGATTATGCCGAAAAGTAGATCAGGGTCGCCGCGACGCCATGCGGACATTTCGCCGTGTTAGGAAGATGAGGAGGTGGGGGATTATAGGGAAAAGGAGGGTTAAGGTTGCACCGAGAAGCGCTCTTAAAATGCGTTCTTCCGCATCCTGCGTTTCCTCTTTTTTGGGGGGTGGCAAAGAAGGTTTAAAAAAAAAACTCATAGTAAAAAAATGTGGGTCAACGGCGCTCCCTCCTCCAGTCCTTCAAATGCTAAAAATAGCAAGGAGGCGATGCTGCGCAACGGCTGCCATGGCAACCGCCACGTTGCGCGATTCGTTCGCTAGATGGCGCTGCAAGCCTGCTAGAGGTCTCTCGTTTATCCGTCTATAGGTCTATCCCGCTTTATCCGAACGGATATTACCAGCTAATCAATAATTAATGGTTGTGGATTGCATGAGGGTCGTCCGGAAATATACACCTTACTTATAAGGCTTAATCTGGTTACAGTCGAACCTGTCTAAAAGCATACTCTTAAGGCTAGTGAAAAATATGCTATTAGACTGGTTTAGCATTCAGACAGGTACATTTATGCATTAGTCACAAATTGGCACCGGCACATTTTATGCTTTTAGAGAGGATATTCTATTACACGAGATGCTTTTGCACAGGTTGATTTTAGACATGTTTATTTATAAATTGGTTACAAGTAGGTACCGGCACATACATGTATTATGATTTTAGAGAGGATATTCTATTACACGTGATGCTTTTGCACAGGTTGATTTTAGGCAGGATTTTAGACATATATTGGTCACAAGTAGGTACCGGCGCATTTTATGCTTCTAGAGAGGATATTCTTTTGCACGTGATGCTGTTACACACGATGCTTTTAGACAGGTTCTACTGTACTGCTATTGCTACATCCGAAATTGGGTGTCTGGGTATACATGTGCATAGGTTGGAGATGGATAATCAAAACTATTATCATGTCATGTCATACATATTCCTCACATCACAAATCTGGCCTCACGAGCGCTGTAATGTTTTTCTTTTTTTGGCTCGTCTACATATTTTGTGACATCACGTCCTCACGCCCATTTCTTTGCGTTCCAGTATTTTTTTTTTAAATTATTCTGATATAAAATTCCATCGTGCTGTCACGTGTGATGCGTGTGACAGTGGTCTGTTTGTTGCACGATATCTACGGTTGAAAATGTGGGCTCGTACCATCACGTGAGCTCACATAACGTGATGGCAACCTGTAGCCAGCTTTACAGTCGGCAAACAAATGTCATATGGTTGGGGTGAATAATTAAAATGATCTACTTGATGAACGAGACAAGAAGTTGTTAGGCTTATTGCCAAAATCTTTTAATATTCAGTGGTAGGGAAGGTCAGGGAATACTGTTGGAAAATGCTGCAAATGCAAGGAAATTCTAAAATTTCTATAGGAAGAGCCCATTATACACACCTCATGGGATTGTAAGGATAAATTTGATCCGCGTGTGGATAAATATGCCCATTCGAAGGATAAATGATTATTTCATAGCTATATAGTGCTATTAAAATGATAAATATTGAACATTTGTATATTTATATGTATAATTTACATTAGCTAGGGAGAGTAGAAAATATATTTCAAAAGTTGTTCAGCTTTAAATCCGGATTTCATTAATCGATATTTGGTTTTTTGATCCGATCAAGTCGTCGGTTGTATTTTACTCCCATTTATAACGCCAGTCTAAATCGTGTTTTTATTCACCTGGCGCCCCCTGGTGGCAGACCTTTTAAAATAGGGGGTTGGAATTTGGATGAATAAGGGCCTCCCGTTTCTTACGAACTGGGTTAAGTATTATCATAAAAAGGCCGTAAAACTGACAAAAATACTGAAAAATGGCGGATCAATAAATATGGTAGCTTTAAGAGGCGCTCCTAGCGCTCACTTTTAATGAATATTTCATGCAACGGCGCTCGCATCAAGGTGCGTTCAGCAATAGGGCTCGCCGTCTGGACTCGCTTAATTTTACCATGGCCAGACTGAATCACGGGAAAAACCGAAGCTGAGAAAGGGCTTAATTGTAATTTATACCACCAGTGTTATGTACCGAAAAATTGCCAAAGCACGATTGGTTTTAAAACTACATGTATAAAGCCTGATCTACATGTAACGTTTTGTCGTCAGTTTTGTATGATCATGACGACAATACATTGTGTAGATCAGGCCACTTTACTGTGTTTGGTTTATCTCTTAAGACACTTTACTAAAATGTGCATTTCTAATATAGTTTTAATCCATGAAACAATAGGAGTCTTTCCCCCAAAAGTGTCTTAGTCTTTAAAAATGTCTTAAGACATGATTGCTAAAACTATATTATTTTGTTAGTTTTAATTATGTCTTAAATTACTTTTAACAAAATGTGCATATCTCATACAGCTCAAATCCACTTTTCCAAAGAACTATGAGCAATCCAAAAAAGTGTCTTCGTCTTAAAATATCTTAAGACGTGGTTGCTAAAAGTGACCTAGGACATGATTGTTAAAAAAAATATTACAATGTTAGTTTTATGTCTTAAGCCACATTTAGCAAAATTTGTCATCAAACAATGGAATTCTCCCACACTAAAGTGTCTTAAGACATCGACCGCTAAAAACTGTATTACTGTAAGTTTTATCTCATGAGACACTTAACAAAATGTACATCAGCCTTCTAGAGCCTTATCAAAAAAAGTGTCTTAGTATTAAGACACGATTGCTAAAAATCTTATGGGAAAATTATCTTAAAGTATATTAAAATACGATTATTCATAACCATTCCGGTTTCCAAAAATCCAGTTTTTTTTAAATTTTGGCTAGGTCACGAATTTTACCTACATTTTATAGATTGATAAACTTAATATGTTAAACTTTAAATGGAGTACTTAGCTTTTCACAAAAACTCAAGTCTGGCACGAAGTATGTCGTTAGGATTTCTTGACCTTTAGTTTGACCTTTGCTATTTGCTACCAGCTGTTTATTGGTCAAGCAAATGAATGTTATTGTTTCTGACTTCTTTCTCGCTTGTATTTTTTATGTCCTGGTGATGAAAGGACATCTGAACAATTGGGGGGAGGGTGTGGACGAAGGATGGCCCCTGACCCCTTCCGTCTTTCCTACTGCCACCCCTTTGACAAGTTCAAAATGGTTTGTGCAGACTAAGACCTAGGTCTAAGAGGGTGTAGGGCATCTCATAAAATATCATCTCTGAAATATATAATAAATATCATAGAAGTTTGGCAATGGGAAATGAAAAGGAGGGGAGGGGGGATGGGGGAGGGGGGGTTTGGTCACTCCTATGGATATTAGAGAAAAGGTGGTTGGCATGGAGTTTGTTGCCTTGGCAACGTTGGGACCATAATGGTCATTCAGGGAAGAAAACATGGTACGAGGGGAGAGGGGGTTTCAAAGTGAGTGAGGGAGGGGGATAATCAAGAAGAAAACTGAGTCATATAAAATAATAACAATTACAAAAAAGGGGGTCTATTTGCAGCAGTATAACCTGACCACTGGTGATTTTTTATGACGTTGTGGGCTCCACCTAGTCGTATACACTGAAAACGCCCTAAAATGAGTTAATTAATATAAAAGAAAGTGATGCTTTTTTATTGCCCCTAAATGGTTGGCAACATGCTATGCTTTAGTGCTAGCAGTGATTGCCAACATACAGGGGCAGTTTGTAAAACATGGTTTCTTTTAAGGCTTTTGAGTATTCTCGATATAACGAACAGAGTGGCTGGTCACCACCAAAATGCCTAAAACTCATGTATTAGCCTCTCAGTATAACGAGCCGTTGTGTATAACGAACTGCTCGATATAACGAATATAGTAGCTGATCCCCCCCACCCAAATGTGTGTATCTCTCATGTATTAGCTTATCAGTATAAGAAATCACTCGATATAACGAACATAGTAGCTGTTTCCGACCAAAATTCATATACCTCTCATGTATTATCCTTTGAGTATAACGAACCGCTTGATATAACGAACGGTCGGCAGGTCCTTTCACCATCCCACAATACTAAATGACTGTTTATAGCGAACGGCTATGCGTTACTGCAAAAGCAGCTTTTTGTGCGCATACTCACTCCAGCATTAGGCAAAAATTGTATTTATGGTGTTCAATAGAAGACGTACTTTTGGGACAATAATATGGCATTTCAGGAGCTAAAAACTGTTAGGTGTCATAAAAAGCCACGAAGGCCACCTATAGGAGTGATCCAAATGTGTAAAAACGGACCTCTCAGATTAACGAACGAATGTACCATCCCTTGGTGTTCGTTATATCGTGAGCCGACTATATAGTACAATTGTGGTGTAATTGTGTTAGGGGATGGGGGTTTCCTCGGAATCTACACGGTGATTTTAGATATATAATCCCTTATCCAAATTCTGATTGAAACTCATGCAGTTGATTGCTTCTGGAGGGAATATACGAGCGTATATTTTTAAATATACAACGGATGCTTAGCTCGTCTGAATGGATAAGAAACTGCTGTTTCGCCTCTCATGTACCTCTTTCTCCAGCTATTCACTTTCAATCGATCATTTTGATGCGGAATCGATTATTTTGCGATTTTGGATCCCAATTGGTCGACCTTCTCCAGGGAGAAAAATGAGGGAAAGTAGAAAAAAAAAACCTAATTGAAAATATATTAATAGGAGAAGAACCCAACGGAGCAAAAACAACTAACAGCTGTCTACAAACGTGGATAATGGGTGGGATAAAATCCCTAACTACTAAACCAGGGGTGTTTAACTCAAACAGGACGTATAACGAACGAATTTATCCCATAAGAAATAAAGGAAATATTATTAATTTATTAATTCCCATAAAAAAACCTGTTTTTATTGGCATATTATACATCGATGGGTTTGTATGAAATGTTTTGCTATGGGGAAATTTTAAAACCTACTTTTAAAAAAACTACTTGCTATAATACAAAAATAAAAATTGCAGTATTTTTGTAACTACTGCATGATCAAAATTTCATAATTTTCTCATTTATAGGGAATTTTTGAAAAATTTAAAACTAAAATACGTCACTAGGTGGCAGCAGGTACTCGCACGTTGTGTATTCCAAAAAAAAAAAAAAATGAAAAGTATTTTAGTTTTTAATTTTTTAAAAAT
>JAQGCC010006378.1:0-10301 GCA_034698905.1 Xestoiulus laeticollis
ATGTCTACTTTCATAAACATCAAGAAAAAACCGCAATTTTAAAAGTCGATTTTCCACCGATTTTTGAAAAAAAGCAAGGGCTATAACCTTGTCTTTTTTTTGGCGAAAAACAAAATTGTTCTTCAAATCTCGCGTTTTTTGGCTTAAATCACGCGTAATCACGAACCTTATTTCCTCCACTAGAAAAAACCGCGATTTTCTAATTTAATTTTCTAAAAAAGTAATTTTAAGTGAATAATTTATGGGGAAAATCCATAATGTCTGTCAGGTGTTATTTGCTGCTAAAATGAGCTATATCTCCATTATTTGTCGCTAGATTTTCGTAATTTTTTCGGTTAAATACTCAGAATAGTGTTTAGTTTCAGAATGTGCAATAAACAGTACATGCACTGGAAGCAAAATAAAACATGCTCACCTTATTAATGGTCATCCTATGGGGAATTTTCCATTCAAGCTTGCAATTCCGAAATTGGATATTTACCTCGAAATTAATGCACATTTATTAGTAGCTGCAATAAAAATGAAATAATGGCTCAAAAGTTGCATCGAAAATTCGTTCACATTTCAAGTGAAGGTCATTAATGTGCATTTCTATGCAAATCCGTTGTTTAGAATGACGAATAATCACAGAGAAAATTTTGTTACTATTAATTGGCATGTTCTTGCCGTTTTAGCCATGTACATGCACTCTTTGGTTTTGAATGTAAGCCATATATGAATATTCTAATTAAAGGTTTCTAGATTACATTTAATACAAGATGGTCGTTGTGTTTTGAAATCGCCCATTCAGGTTTTGCATTCCATTTCCATTATCAGATAAATGTACATGTACATGTATACTCTTCCTCATAATTACATTTGCATCCAAAATTAAAAAACGAATGACTTAAAATCTGCATTAAAAATTCGTTCATATTTCAAGTAAAACTTAATTATTTTAGCTACATGTATAGTAAAGTATACTAACTTACCAATAGATGTAATACAGCTAGCGCACCGTGTTCGTTCTAATCTGCTATTTCTCCAATTAAAATAATCAATATGGACTAATGAGAATATATGCTCATACATGTTAACCTTTGGACTCCAAAAATCGCGCCTTTTTCTTGCAGGTTTTGAACATTTTTTTCTCATTGTTTCCGCAAATTATGCAAATTAAGTCATTTTTTTATTCTATTTTTTTTTTCCATTTCCCGCCTAATTTTTTTGCGCCATTTGCAAATTTTTCGTTTTTTTCCCCTTTTTTCTTACTTCATTTCTCTTAATTTTTACCGATATTTCTTGTTTTTTTTCTGATGAATTTCTCCTTATTTTACATGTGCTCGCTTCTTGAATTTTCTCATATTTTTTACGTGTTTTATTTACAATGTAAGTTTCTCCTTCTACTAGTAAAATAATAATTAAATATGAGATTATCAACCAAAAATCCACAACAAAATTAACCAATAAGACGTAAGGATGTTGGGATTTCCCAACGATAACACAATGAAAATGAAATTACATGTATTTTAAAGAAAACACTCTAAAATTATTAAAAAATTAACAGTTGTGTTCCTTTACCATACATTAATTCAATAACTAGTATATTTTAAAATTTGACCCTCGATATGCACCGTTAGCGTGCACGTTAAGCGCGTCTGCTTAACGTAAATGATTCCGGATCGGTCGTGAATGTATTCTATATAGAAAAAATGTATCTTATTATTCTAAAAATGTGATAATTTGTAGTATATATAAGAAAGTACACCAAAGGCATTAGATCCATAGACAGAATATTTTATTTACAATGATTAACTTTTAATTAAAGTTTTCGTTTGGCAATCCGTTCGGATTTCCACTGAGTTGGACAAGCAAATATAATAATCAGAGGTAGTTGATTGGAATAAATTATCCCTTTCCAACTATATGTTATTGTTTCAAATCAGGATAAATAACCACAGACACAAAAAAAGTTGATTTATATAACCACGATTAATTTCTGATATCAGTTCGTGTAAAATTCCAGGTTATTGTCTGTTATTGAAGAAGCACTATTTGATCACATAAAACAAATTATTTATCCATGATGATAATAAATACTATTAAGCTTTTGTTCTTGGGTGATGTTATGTTAATGACTGCTTTGGGGTTAAGTTAAGAAATCATAACACAGTTACATATTCATATTGATTTGTTTTACACCTACCTGGAAGGTGTAACATGTTCTAAACTTGTTAAAACAATTCAATGTCGCATTTTGAAGAAAATTAGAGTGACAATGGTAAAAAAATGAAATTGTGAATGAACTATTATAGCCTAGAAAATAAAAACGAATTAATGGAAGAAAGGGAAAAATATGCACAAGGTAGAATGAGATGATTCGATGATTCCAAAACACCAGTTGCACTTGTATAAAATCCAAACGTATTTTAGAAAATATCATACATACAGTCACACCAGTGTTAATTAGAACATTTGCAAATAACATCTCCACACATTCATTCACAATGTCAAACATTTACAACAACAAAAATTGTATCAGGGTTTTCAATAGTCTAGAAAATCGGGAAATGTGCTGGAATTTTTATCACCTGGAATTTTTCTTTTATGCTGGAAGTTTATGTGTGCCTTTAAAATCCTGGATTATTTTTCCTGCAAATTTACAGGATACCCTGGAAATTAAAATCTTTACCTAGAACGTAAGATCCCATTCATCTTAAAATTATAATAAATTAATTATAAAAATATTGTGATTTAATCACAAATTATAAAAGTAACTTAATTTTTTATCATTTATCACATTTTAAAATCACTGCAAAAACTAATTTCTTAATTTGAGTCTAACTTGACAATTAATAAATAAAATTTGATTTAGTGTTAGCCAATTTTTGAAAAGTGTACCACTACACTATAGTGATCATATACATATTGCTAAGCAATACAGTATACTAAATGATTTACAAATTTAGTGAATTGTGTTAGTGTGAGATATCACAGCAAAGATGGCAATTAATGCACCACTATCTCCAAAAAGTGAATTTTTATATTTTTGATTTGTATTAGAGAGTATCAAGCAATATTATTAGTACTGTCTTATCAACAAATCACATCTTAGTGAGGATTTACAATCATACAAGCCAATGAATTCCAACCAATAGAATGCAATTCCAAATTTTGCATATTTTGTACCTACATAATTTTCCTCTCAATTACACTGATACTATTTTTTACAGAAACATCTAACTTCTATCTATACAACATTTGCTTCAAAAATAGTGAAAATTTCACTTAGAATTAAGCTTACAAAATTGGAACTAACAATTGGCGGCCATCTTGGTTTTACCCTATTCCATGCTTTTAAGGTTACTAAATCATTCCAGAGGTTGGAGTTCAGTAGAACAAACACAAACATTGATGTAAAACAGCAGAACACATGCAATATCATGTTAATCACAAGCTCTTGCCATGCAAACACATTAGAACGTTAGTTGGAATTGTCAGGCATCCTTGTAAACGGTCCCATTCATTTCCCGCCATGCAATGCGTCAGATTTGTTACAAATTAGCAATGGCGCTTCCCTTCATTTCCACCAGACGTAGGGGTTAGGACCTGATGGAAATTTTATTGAGGTCTGCAAAAAGAAGCCAAATAAAAATATTACACCGTGTCGTGGGGCAAGTTTGTTTGGCTTATAAACTGCAATTAGAGAGAATATTGGTAGAATTAAATTTACAAAATTTCACAAGTAAAATATTATCTATTCCAATAGCAAACTCTATTGAGAAAATAATTTGATAAATTGATGCACATGTCAGTTTTTAAAGAAAAACTGTTATAGTAAATCAATCATGCTTTCAATGGGAGATTAGAATGTGTTTTAGTGAATGTAGTGGTTGACAAACAACTGATGTGTAATTAGGTTATCAGCTTTATGGTTTAAAACAAAAACAGAATATACAGTTCTAAGAGTCATCATGCCCTGGTGCACTCACCTAATTAAATCTCACAACACACCAAAACTGATTTACTGTCGACAAACAAACGTGCATTTGCAATTAAAATTATCACGACATGTTGGATGCAGTTGGATTAAGTGCAGAAATTAAGTTAAAACGAATATCCAGAACAGATCCGGCTAAGCTTCCTTGAATTTAGCAAAATATTTTGGAGAACGTGCAATGAGATTAGCTTATGAAGTGATTATAATCATAGTCTTGCCAGTGGTAAATGAAAAAAAAAATTGCCTTAAGATAGACAACTTTTAAAAACTAGTCTTCAAAGTGTGAGTGTGAATATATTACATTTTAATTTTAAAAGGGGAGATTGATCAGAATTAAGATTTCAAAGATTTCATTAATCCTTTGTCAGTAAGATGGGACAGAGAAGGCAAAAGAAATTTAATTAAGTTTTGTATGTAATGCTATCAAATTTGAAGAAACAAATTTTTTATAAGAAAAGTGTTTTCGCATTTACGCTTTAGATATCGGCTTTGATAAATTTCATGTAGTTTTAACATATGACTCCATTTTATTATAGTAAAACAATGAGTTTCAATTTTAATTTAGAACTACCTAAATTTACTACACCAACACCTGTAAATAGTGCAAATTATTGGGACCTAACCAAAAGTTGTGCCATTTGCAGGGTTAGCTAAAGTGATGACCATACACACCATGCCGACTGTGTGTATATATAGAGGTTCGCTATTTACAGGTTTTGGGGTATTTTAGTTTTTAATCATACATAAGGAAAATATTGCATTGAATTCCTTTGTTTAAAATAAAGTATCTTTTTACCATTGCAGGAAGTGCCCTTAGTTGACACAGTAACAAGTTTCCCCCCCTTTGTGCTCAGCTTTATTTACATTATGAACATCCTCATTGTGCTTAAGGTAATACCAAGTTACATCTATACATAAAACAGCACCCCACTGGGACTAAGACTAGCTTTTATCAGATTTGCTAATGAAATTGACCAATGAGGTTCAAGGATGTGATACCAGATAACCTATTACAAGTGTGTAAAGTAGGATTGCACTCAAATTTAAAAGGAATTTTTCCCTGCCAAGGCTAATGTTATTTTTCCCTAAATGTTTCTTTCCAGTGGGAAAGGAAAATACAGCCTAGAAAGGGTCACTAAATAGTGTGTATGGTGTTGGGGCAAAAGGGTGTGGGTGGCATGTGTGATGGTCTGGGCTTAGGGGTTAAGCATAACCAGGAGATCTGACAGGATGGTGTCAATGAAATGGTAAAAGGAGAGGAGGAGGCTCAAGAGGGCATAATGGTTGAGGGTGGGGAATTTCCTCATGACTCTTATCAAAAATTTCAAGTAGGCAGGGTTGGCAAGATTATTGGAGGCACTGATGTCATGGATTCCAGGAAGGAGCCTCTCCAGTGCGTGTTGTGTTTCTGTACTTAACAATTATACCCTAAAGGATATCTTAGTGTTGGTCAGTCAGAACCAGGGACTTACTGGGGATACTTTGGATAATTGAATACTGTTTCTACATGTTTGTCCATCTTGTATTCCTACTCATGATGCAGTGAAGCTGCGATTAACCGCCAGGGTTGGGACCGTGACGGTTAATCGGATAGAATGATAATTCAAATTTTAAAATAGTATGTGATTTTTTTTGTTTCCCGGAGGCTCGTGCATTCTGAGCGGCCAGCGTGAAAGCGACTCAATAGACCACGAGCACAATGAGGATCATTCATAATGTAAATGCAACGCAGAACGTAACAAAATAAGTAGCAACATAAGCAAAGTGTTATAATTGTGACAAACATAACCAAATTCATTAAAAGTTAAGTGTCCTCATCATAGATGATAGTGTCTATGGATGACTAAAAATACGGCACAAATGAAATGAGATGGCACTTGCCAAGGATGCACGTGGAATGATAAAATAGCACCGATGATATTTTTTTGATAAAAATATCCAGTACAAATACAGTATAATACAGCAGTATCACAAGATGAATTTAATAGCCTTTATCCACATGTTTCAGTAGCATGGGGTAGATTCAATTCAAGTTTTTAACATTAACGGCCTTTACTCCATATCTAGTGCTCGAGTCTTGTCAAAGAGCTGCTGCTGGTAATGTTCTTGGACATATATGATTCTAGCATGCAAATGATGATCCTTTTGGGCATGCACACTAAATACGCATGCCCTTACCAAAGTACAATTTGGCCTGAATGTCTTTTGATTAAATTTTAAAAATTGATCAAACCATTGGCCTATTTTGAAAGAACTCTTCACAAATAATACAGAATATAATGTGCATGCACAAAAGGATATTGCATATCAAAAGGGTCTTGCTAAAATTGTAGTAGGCAAATAAGGTTTTTTCACACAAAAGCTTGGCAACTCCAACCTAAAGACGGTCAGAACTTCCGACAAACTCTGCTCCTACGGTATGCCACTACGGTACTGCACTACACGGCACTCTGCATTGCGCGTGTGGCACGTGCCGATTCGTATACTTTAAAAACAGTGGATCAGTCTGGAGCTGCCCAGTTATCGCTCGAAGAACCATAGTTAAGGGATGCTAAACCCAAGATAGGGTCCTATACCTGTCATGTTAATTTTTTCCGACGTAACATTGGACATTGTAATGAAAATTGCCAAAAATTGCCCCATGCTCGGCGATCTTCAATGCACATAGCGGATATTTTTTTTTAAATGATTAAATTTGTCGATTTCTTTAAAAAATGTTTCTATATGGACATACCACGCTTCCCGTCTCGGTGCATTTTGGTGCGTGAATTATTATTACAATATCCAGTCTTATGTCCCAAAAAATTACCACGGAAGTCATAGGGCTTAGGTCTTTGGTTTAGAATCTCCCCTTAAATAAAGGTAATGCTTCATGTAAGGGAAAAGAGCTATTTTGCATAGATCGAAATGTTTAGGGCAGCAGGAGAATAGTTAAGAAAAGGTTACAGGTGATTTGCTTTCCAATAATATATTCATGAACATAATTTCAAACCATTCGACATTCATTTTTTTTTTCGATTTTTCATTTTTCTCAAACTTAATAAAAAATAAACAATAATTTTCGTAATAGCTGTACAAGAATTTGTCATATATTAGATATTTCCTTAAAGAATTAGCTCGAAGGGCTATTTGTAGTCACCTACATCGTGGTAAGACGTGTCCTTCCACTTTCTTAGGTCCATGGAGGGCATGATTCCAGACTTGCATGGCACTCGCGGATTTCTACAAAAAGACAGTAAAAATTAATAAACTTTCAAAAATTTTAACTTGAAGGAATGGGCTAACAATAAACAACAAATTTTACACATTGGACCAAGTTCCCAGAAGCTTATAATTTATGCATTGTGATATGGCATTTCCTTATTTCCAGGAATTTTGGATTCCAAGAATCGGTCCAATTATGTTTTGATCATTGTCAGTCTTTGAACTGGATGCAGAATGTGCATGCCCTACTCACATTTCATAATCTGGGAGTACCATGGCGTAAACTTGCATGGAGTCAATGTTGTCGGTGTTATCACATATCAGGCGTGATAAGTGCATTTTGCGAATTTCTTGAAGTTGGGCTTAAATAAAAAAAGAGATACAAATTGTTGGTTAGAAACCAATGGCTAAAACCAGATTTTAGCAATGCATTCTGAATGGTATTTAAATGAAGAGCAGTTACGATATAACCACTGAACACGTGATCTGAAATTGTTATAGATATGCGGCTATGATATATGTACGTGTACCTGTGGCATTCAGATTTTAAATTTCAGCCACGTCAAACACAAAGCCTCATTCTTAAGGATAGATACACATTAAATCCGCTGAAATTAATACGTCACTCGAGCATATTCATCGTCTTTTGTCCTAGATATGCCAAAGGAAAGGTCTTGGCCTACCTGGTGTAAATGATGATGGCCATCCGGGATTTTCGTGCCAAAACCGATCTCCTCGACGGTAATTCCGGAACTGCAATCCCATGATGCAAGCAAAAGTGGGTCCTAAAATGGATCCGGGCATCGGCCTTTCCGAAACACCGGCCGTCCACAAATCGATGTCATCGGGATGTCTGCAAAATGGAATCGTATCCGTTAGCCAAACATCCGAAACACGGAATGGTCCACGGAGACATTGTCCCTTTGTAAGATTTACCTGTAAATGGACGCGTATCGGTGAACTGTTTCGTTGGGCATCGTTCCCAGTAGATCTTCGAAGGATCTGGCTCGTCCGACTCCGCAATACTCCCTGTAAAAGTTGTAGCCGGGTACCCCGTGTTCCCTGGCACGTTGAGTATTTAACGAGGCCAAATCCATGCCAAAACCTTCTCCGTTCCGCTTGAACAGATGGTTTGTCACCTGAATTGATGGTCAAAATGGATTTTTTTTAAAACTCAAGGAAGGGTATGTACATGTATGCTTCTGCAACAACTATTGGCAACCACGCATAACACCAAAGTTGTCATGGTTTGCCTGCCATTTTTTTCAAGAATTTCATCATTTTATTTTAAATTGCTGCAAACTGGCAAGTTGATTTCCAAATCTACAGACCAAGTTAGTAACATACCTCTTGTGTAACTGAAGAGTCCATGGCCTGTGCCAACTCGTTAACCATCCCCATGGCGTAATGATCCAACCAACCGACTCGGTACAAATCAAACGGTCTCATCAACAAATCGCTAAGCCTTTGAGAACCTAAACCAAAAACACGGTTACCATTTTCACATTTGATGCAATCTTAAAGTAGCAGATTGAGTTTGCAACCATCTTACCAACAAACTTGTGATGCTTGCTCCATCTTTCGACATCTGTTACCAGGAGACTGTGTCCCATCCTGAAAGCGGCAGTGAGCATGGACGAAAACGTGCCAGGGTTGATTTTCGGATCGTAGCCCTGGTAGTATCCCTATTAGCAGAAAAAAACGTTAAGAACCCGCCGGTCTCCAACCTTCAAGGTCCTCGTCGGCTTACCGTTTTCTGCGGGACCAATTCGTATTTCTCGACCAAATCCTTGCCGAGCAAGAGCGGCAGGAATTCGTTGTACGTGATGAACTGGGAAATGCCTACAACGATACGTCGGGTTTCTTGGTAAAGGGTTTCGTCGCCCCAATGAGGATTCAGGTGCCCTAACTCGGTCGCGATGCGATTGTGCTCGCGCATGAACACCGTGTGCAAGACGGTCAGAGGAAGCTGTTCGTTTACTCGGACATCACCTGTGGATTAGAAACAAATTATGATTCTTGACCCTGGAATATTTCTAGGACTTAGGGCCTTGGTAACGGTCAGCACGTCGTATACCGACCTCCTTCAAAACAGTAAATTTCCCTGTTGGGTCGCATGCAGGCCATGTCGGGTCTCTCCAATCGGAACGGAAGCAGATCTTTCAGGCCAAGATCCCGGAAAGCCGGAGTTGATTTTAGAAGACCTGAAAATTGAACGCTAGTTGTATCGTGTCGAAATCCACACCCGAATTTCCGCTAGATCGATTCAGGAAGGGAAATTACCTCCTCGGAACGTCCGGAGCGTGTTAGCGAATTCCTCCGAAGAGCCGTACACGAAATTGGCGTCGAGAATCGAAGTGATTCGATTCATTTGGGTCCTAGGCCCCAACGTGCATCCGGAACGCTGACCTGCACCGGACCTGATGAACTCGAGGCAATGTCGGTTGAACCGGGAATAAAAGTAGTCACCATCCGGAATTCGGATCGGCATGCAATTGGGGTGTCGCTCTGCTGGACTGCGATCGCAACATAAGGGCTCTTCCTCGGTTTCTTCATCTGGAAGGTAAGAGGTCAAGTTAAGTCCCATTTTGGTATCCAGTTTCAGAAGATTTCGGAAGTTCACCACACCTTCAGTAATTGCTGCAAGCGCCACATCATGATCAATAATTTGTCCCCAAACGACCAAAATGTAGGTGATGGCATGGTCATGGGCATTTGTTTCTCGGTGCAAACCAGCGCTGATGATTCTGGGATTAGGCAAGGGCCGACCGTCAACTCCGACACGTGGCGTATCAATGCCTGAAGTGGTAAAAATGTAACCCTGATTATAATGTTACATTAAATGACCAAAAAGAATTACAAGTGCAAAACATTACCATCGGGATATGCAGGCGGTAACAATCGGACCAAAGATGTTCTTGCAGCACCCCACTGAGGATGTTCCAGATTGTTGCATAAACCGTTATGCTCTCTGTATCGTTTCGGGGCACATTTATATGGCTTCAAAAAATCAGGACATATGCTGTCTAGTAAAGTTTTGCTGGTGTCGATTAATGGAAGACCATGCACAATGACATCGCGAGCAAGGCTATACCTGCAATAAAATAAATTCAAATGC
>JAQGCC010006379.1:0-10301 GCA_034698905.1 Xestoiulus laeticollis
GTAATGGTTGAGATGACTCATGGTTTCTGGAACTACCTTTAAAAAAATTTGGCATGATATCACCCACACGAATTTACATGTCCAGCAGCCGCTGGCGACTGGGATATTTTAAGCGTGTCATTGCATTTGCAGATGTACATCCTAACCAAGGAGGAAGGTGGTAGGGATAGGCCGTTCACCAATTTCTTCAAGCCGCAAATGTTCTCCAAAACCTGGGACGTCACCGCTCAAGTTAATATTTCTGGCAAGGAGATGGTTATGCCGGGCGAAGACTCTAGGTGAATGTTATTTTTAAATTTTATTTATTGTTTTTATCATACAGCGACTAACGTCAATTCGATTTCAGTTTAAGTTTGAAACTTGTCAAGCCAATGGTGCTCGAACAAGGTCAGCGGTTCACAGTCCGAGACGGACGCAACACGCTCGGCACTGGAGTCGTCACGAAGATATTTCCTAACCTGAAACCTGACGAGAAGGAACTGATGATGATGAGTCAAAAGAACTATTTTAAGACTATGGAAAAGAGAGCCGCCGGTAAGAAATAGGTTTGAATGACTAATTAGTGGTATGTACGTTTCTTTTAGTTTTCGTTGGTAACGAATGTTAGTCTGTGGCATTTAATGTCGCTATTTGGTTCCATTCATTTTAAATAAATGGAGATTACTCAATATTTCTGCCAGACATTGCAGTTTTGCGATGCTTAGAAAAGCTAATTATCTTATCCGGATTTTTGGCTGATGGAAAAGCATCTTAGATTTTTTATCTTTGTCTTCACGTGTTAACGGATCACCTTTGTTTTGTGTAATAAATTTATTTGAAAACCGAAACAACGTCAGTGCAAATACACATATTCAACTACGGTTACAATTACAGTCAACCTCAATTAAATCGGTCAGTCGGTTTAAACACGTAGGCTTATATAAATGCAAGTTATTATTTGTTTGTTTGTTTGGTGATTTTTTACGTTGACCTATTTGCGCACACGAGGGTTTAAAAGCCGAGTATCCACCAAGCTCCTAATGATGCGGTATCAATGTTGCACAAACAAATTTGCCCACGTACACAAACCTGAAACATTAAGTGAGGAAAATGATACTGAAGTATCAGAGTGTCTCCACCAAAATCCTCTAAAATGAGTCGGGTTTATGGCGCTCCTGCCAAGAAAGGTTCACAATTCTTTGTAAATTGTTGGCGCCATTTGCAAACGACGTGAGTGGCTGACGACGGGATGGCTGAGCCGTCAGCCGGTATCATTTTTTCCTTTGATCCAGACCGCCTCCCGAGCGATCGTTGAAATGAGTCCGAGTATCATTTTTGAATCCTCAAAAACGCGTCATAAGTTTGCGGAAACACTTTTGGTGAGCAAACTTTTTGGCAAATTTGTTTGTGCAACAGTGATACCGCATCTTGAGGAGCTTGGTGGATACTCAGCTAAACACCAATGTCAGGGAAAAGGTATCCTTCACCTCCCTGGAAATTTTGCCTACTTTGGTTTAATTTCCACCCCCTCTCAAGGGGTCTTTAACGTGCAGAGAGAATGCAAGTTATTGTGGAATGTAATGTAAAGAAAAAATGCTATTCGTGATCGTGAAAATAATATATTGTGAAGTCTTTGTAATCCTACACTTTTCTGACTAAAAAAAAACAACAATTTTCTCTTATAATACATCATGGATTTCTAACAGTTTAGCTATCCTTTGTTTTTTATGTGTTTAAAGCTGTCGATTTTTGCAAAGTTGTCGACTGGTTAAACAGAAAACGGCTCAAAAACGTTGGATTTGCAGATACAAATACACTGCGCAAGCAGCTGTATGATTGATTGTATGTGTGCTGATCTATTGCATATACTGTTTGGCTTAAAAATATTTTATCTTCGTTTGTTTTGCAGCATTAAACGCATAACAAACAAAGGATGCTTTGGCTAAACTGCATGCCCACCTTGCCCGGGGCCATGGCCCTGGGCGGCACTTTTTTAGGGGCGGCATTTTTTGCTTGGGACATCAGGCAGAAAATTTTGCTACAAAGCAAGACCAGAATTATCAAAAAAGACCTTCCACATTTTGTTTATTTTTAGCCTCAGGAAAGTGACCAAAGTGGTCCCATTTTGAGGGAATATTCTGAGTCATCTACATGGGATCTAACACATATTTGCTAATTCCTAATCTAATTAGGACAAAGGTTATAGCCTGGGAAAAGTTTCAAACACATAGTCGTCCCTTTTTAGTTTGTGAAAACTTCTACATAGGCTAAACTATAGGATGTTCCAAATCATCAGGAGCTCACAATTTTGCTAATTTTAATTATTTTTTGTTTAAATGTCGGCTCCTTTTTTTCAAAATTCAAAAACGCGAATTTTCTAAGCCAAAAATGCGATTTTCCGAAGTTTATATACGCTATTTTTCTACTCCAAAAACGCGAATTTTCTAAACCAAAATTGTGATTTTCCAAAGTTTAAAAACGCCATTTTTTTATTCCAAAAACGTGAATTTTATAAGCCAAAATTGCGATTTTCCAAAGCTCAAAAACGCGAATTTTTTAAGCCGAAACTGCGATTTTCCAAAGTTAAAAAACGCGATTTTTCTACTGCAAAAACGATATTTTTCTACTTCAAAACCGCGAATTTTTCAAGCCAAAATTGAGATTTTCCAAAGTTGAAAAACGCGAATTTACTAAGCCAAAACCGCAATTTTTCTAAGCTAGGTAACGCATTTTAGCGAAATTTTTGGAAAAACGCAGTTTTTATAAGTCAAAAACGAGGACCCTTGTGCAGGGGTCGGCAACCTTTTGAGACGGAAGAGCCAAAAGTGATAATTTACAAAATTTCTCAGTTTTTAAAGAGCCACTTTTTGTATTATGTATATACGGTGTATTATGGTATATGCACAACTTGACATGTAAAGAGCCGCAGGTTGCCGACCTCTGCCCCCCTAGTGGATCATTATCCCCCCTCTCCCCAAAAAATGCGCCTTGGAGGGGCGGCAAACTCATGGACCGCCATGGGTGGCAAAAGTTCTAGCTACACCACTGCTTTTAGCAGATTTTAGTGATTTCTGCTTCGTGTTGTACTGGAACATTTGAATTCGGCGCCTTTTTTTAAAACGTCACGTGAATGCCCATAATGCAACGGTTCTGAACAAATTTCGAATAAAAAGCCGAGCAGCTGTAAAAATCGTCCCAGTGTCGGTGTGGGAAGTGCTAGTGAGTAACCTAGTTTTAAAAATTCAAGAATAATTAGTCATCTGGCCTATCGGAAAGACCTGCGTTGTATTTTGGGACTTCTTAAATCACCTTTGGCGCACCGCCAAAACATATTCATACCAAATTTAGAGTGTGGAATAACGTGTTTAAAAACTCGGTCCTATCTGTCTAGCTCTGATTCTGAACCACTGGATATCAAGGGCCCGTATAATGGAAGAACCTAAGCAAGAACTGAAATTTTGTGAGAATTGGTATGAAGATATATTTCATTTATCTGTGTTTGTTAATTGTACATATTTGGTTTCGTTTTTCGAACGCTTTTTCCACTCTAAAAATGCGATTTTTTAGTTTGCCATATAATGCGCGTAGGTAGGTGTGTATAATGAAAATTCCCCTTTTATCTAAGTTAATTACGCAGATAAGTTTGATAATTATAAAATCAAGGTTAATTAATCAGAGTTGTATATGGTTCGTTGACCAATACGATTTCTCTGGAAACTAAACAACCGTGTTTGAATAATACAGATTCTCATACTGTTTTGAAATCTGGTTTTATTACAAGGTGTAAATAGATTAAAAAATCTGCATGTCAGCTGACTATACAAACATTCTAGACATGGCGATGGGAAGGGTTAAAACCTGCCAAAAAGGCCTTGGATGCCGGTATGATGTGCTAAACTTATAATTGTTAACTATATGCTGTTTAAAAAATAATATCGGCGAGTGCATCTATTTGTTTAGGGGGACACGTACAAGTACTAGTACAAAAGTTAGGGGAAAATTCATTCAGCAGATCGATGTGGCAGCCATATGGAAGTAGGCCTATACGTATGAAAATGAAAATGGTAAGAAATAATGAAAAAACAAGAAAAAGAGCCAGTATTTTATTAGAATGTATGCATTTATTGACATTTTTTTGCCATTTTGAGTGCAATTGGCAAACTAAAAGGGTTGAGCAAAAGGTCTCAGATAAACAGAAACAATTGAATAACCGGTGTCAAACCAAACGAAATGTCTGGTAAGTTATGTCCCCATGAACTCGGTGGACCAATACAGCACATTTGAGAGGCATCGATAAAAAGATTGTACGCTGTTCCGGCCTGAAGAGCACATTCCAGGCCTGCAGGACTCACACTGGATCAGCAAATTATGAATGAAGCTCTAATTATGTACAGTCTATGTAGGCCACTCGCAAACCTTCGTCCTCTAGCATATTGCTGTATTGACATCTGCTCTGTGTAGAATTTTTGTCTATAAAAACAGGAATTTCCACACAGCATCCATCAGCATAATATATGACGAATTGTTCTCATGATTTCTTCGATAATATCTTACTGCTGTCAGGGATCCATTCCGGATAGACGTCCACCAATACATATATGCCAGCCCATGCAAGACATTATTCCTCTTCCGTCGTATGATTTGGGACCAGTTCTTGTGCAAAGGAAGGGTTATTGCGAATTCCCCTCTTTTCTAGAAGGATTGAGTGATTGTGGTTCAAATCTGACTCTGACTAACAACAATTTCATGTAGGCCTACAGTATATCACCTTATGATCGGACAGTTTAATTCTCACATGGGCATAATTCCAAGTTTCCCCAACACGTTTTCATACCCATATTTAAATTTGCACTCAACGGGGGGAAACGTCCGTATGAGCAACTGTCCTAGAAACCTGCAATGGTACAATTATGTAGGTTAACATAGAATTTCTCTATCGGTTTTTTGACTGATATGCATGTTTGATTGCAGTCAGAAATCCAAGAATGGTGGGATTTCTTTTTTTTTCCCAGTTGAACGAATTGCGATAGTGACAACCTACATTTTTGATGTATTATGAGTAACCAAAAAACAAATCCAACTCGGAGAAATATGGATGATCTGTTATCTTGATAATTGAGCATTACAGCGCATGAGAAATATGCACATTTTCCAGCAGCTAGTGTTGATCGTCGAATTAATGCGCTTTCATAACATCTAAATTTGTATTTTTGATTCCTTCAACAGCAAGAAGGATGTTTCTGCGATCAATTTTCTAATGCACAATGCGCATTGCCATAGGAACATTGGCCTCTGTGAAATATGCAAAGAACCTTTCCCCAAGAACGAGATTGCCGCTCACGTTGCCACAGCTCATTCCAAAGTCAAGTGTGCCAAATGCGGAAAGGAAATTGAGCAGCAAAACGAGCAGCAACATAACGTAAGTTACCCCCAAGTAGGGTTGTCCAACTTATCTCGTAACAAAAGGTGCACAGGGGAAGTTAGAGACGCAGAATCTGATGGCTGCGAGAGTAGCCACAGTACCAGTACTGGCGGCACACCATATTGTATGAATTGTTTCTTCATTCTTAATTGGTTTAAGACGAGTTTTGCTCGAGTTATGCCGAGGTTGCCGCTAAAAAAGCTTCATGGGCTGCGGGTTGCATGGTCCACCCTTCTCCAAATTAATGCGATTCGCACCTGCTGTGTCGGGTTTCTCACAAATGACGTTTAAATCCACTTGTTAGGCACAAGATTGCATCAAGCGGCTGTTGAGGTGCGGCTTCTGCGACATCGAGGTTCGAGCCAGCGAGCAAATCGAGCACGAAGACTATTGCGGCAGTAGAACGGAGAGATGCGACGAGTGCGGCCAATATGTCATGCTGAAATATCGCGATATTCATATCTCCAGCAATCACAGCTTCCTAACCATAGATGGTAAGGATGAGTTTAGATTTTGGCGTTTTTTTTTTTCGGGATCTCTTGACATTTTTTTTTTTTATATATATAAGCGCGGGATTAATGCATTTCAGATTTCGATAAGCAGCACGGCAACGCCACGTCATCCGCTTCACTGTATTCCGGTTTGAAGAATTTCAATACAAACAAATCCGATAAAGTAGGTGAAAGCATGTTCAGGGTTTGGGAAATTGGGGAAACTTGAATATTTGACAAAATTTAAGAAGATTCTTGCGGAAAACAGAACGGAAATCTTAACGTTAACTTCCCGATTTAATGTAGGAGCCGCTATCTATGACGCCACATTATAGTCCGGGGAAACGCACTAACGATATGCCACAAATCAACGTAAATGCAAATTTAGGGCAGATAAAAGAAACTTCGAAGCCCATATTGCGAGGTACGCTACGAGATTTCATTTTAGCAGATTTCATCGCCGCCATTTCTTAGCAGTAAATTCGTTTTTTGCAGATTTATACAAGCCCCAGCCTACTGGTATGCCCATGGAGCAGCTGGATAGACTACTGGCCATGCATCTTGCCGAAGATGACGCATTTTCTCCTTCCTATGGAAATTCTGACTCCGAAGACGTCATTCCCCGGGATATCACCGGGAGCGGCGCGTTCTTGCCCGCGGAAGATTTCGAGGATGCCGAGACGATGCGAGACAACGACCTAAATGTACCGTTTAGTTACCCGGCGCAGTGGAAAGCAAATTTGGGCATTGGAGAGGACGAGGAACGAGAGATCGACGAGATTCTTCCCTTAAGTCGACTTATAAAGCCGCCGGAAGATGGTGAGTCCCAAGTCTCGTAGGGCAGTTTACGATTAATCCCAGAGGTCACGAAGCAGTTGACCCTTGGACTGGTGTTAATTTTCAGAGGCTAGTTTAGCACTTCCTTGCGAATTTTGCAGTCAACTTTATCCTGCGGATCAGCTGTTAGACCATCAGGTATTTTTACGATGACGCTTACGTGTATATCAATTACTCCGATGTTATGTGAAATGGCATTCCTATTTTTTTTTTTTTTCATTTCGGCAGAGATATTGCGAGTTCACCGTAAGTCTGCGACACAATCCTTTGAGAAGCCAGCTAGGAGAAGACGAAAACATTGCGGACAGAATATTCTCTCCCGAACTTAACAACTCGAAGAACGTGGAAAAAACCCGCAAGGAAACTACTTCCATTTTGAACAATTTTACGAAAACCACAAACGCGGATCCGTCTGGGTGAGCGATGCGTATCGCGAAGCATATTTGGGAGGATATCGTGGAAGCTAATCTCAGTTCTTTCCCCGTAGGCTATCGCCCGTCGACAAAGATGTGGAGAGAGTGATGATACCTTGCGAATACTGCGCAACACTGTTCGACTCGGAGTATATCATCGAACATGAGGTAAGTCTGTTGCTATATAAAGGGCTGCACGAAATCCACGTAGGACCTTCAGTTAAAAATATTGCTAAAGTCAGGGTGGGGCCCATTAAAAGAGTAAATATGGCAATCTTTAAGGCTGTACCTTCAAAAATAGCTTCCGCGCTATTATGCCATTTTTGCAGATCGGTAGAAAAAAAAACTCGGTTTGAATGTCGCGGTTTGACCAGACTTTTAAATTTCAGTCTGGATGCGGTGGATTCCTGGAAGAGGAAATGCCCCCGACTCCACATACCCCTCTTCCAGCACCAGCCAGTGTCAACAGAGAAGCTCACCCAACACCAACGCGGACTCCGGCTCTCAAGATTAACTTTAGTGGCGGCAACAGCGAACGGCACCAGGGCGTCGACCCGCAAATGGACTATCTCGACGAGCTGTTCTTAAAGGAAGCCATCGAGAACTCCTTGAAAGATAAAAACGTGTCCTCCGAGGCACAGCCTACTTCACAATTGCCCAAAGTTAGAAAAATTCCCATCAACGTGGAGCCGGGGTATTCTCCACGTCGCCAAAAGAACGATGCACCTACAGACGAGAAGGAGACGAGTGCGCTCAACAGGATGCGAGCCGCCAAGGCGCAGTTCACCAACAGTGGGACGCCTCTGGCAGCCACTAGGCAGTACGAACAGTCGCCGCCGCCACCGAGCGAACGGCAGCTCAATTCTTACGCGAGCGGAGAGGCGATGCCCGCTCACAGTCCAAGAAATATGATGGACACCACGGGTAAGATGCCGGGGATTTTGTAACCGGACTCCCGAGCGCCAGGGTTATAAACTAGACTTGACGACAAGGTTGGCTAAAGTCCACTTCACATTTGAACGTTTTTTCTTACGGTGCGTCCTTACGGCCTAAAGCTTACGGCAAACCGCTACACATTTGAACGTCACTTTTATTCTGACGTAAGCTTGCAACGTCATCTGTTGAAGATAACAGGCAACGCGATTCGTAGCTATTTTTGGAAGGGCGAGCGCCTTCCTTTGCCTTTATAAATTAGAGAGATTCTCGTGATGCCCCAGATCTGACCATCATGAGTAGAATCAGCAAATGGGGAAACGAAAAAATTGGAAGGGGAGCATGGCAAAAATGGAGCCTGAATGGAGCATTCCATTCAGGTTGAAAATAGAAACATTTCTATTCCCTGAAATCACGTCTTGCGTCCCTTGCGTCGTGTCGTAGTTGTCTGCTAGTGACGTCAAAATTTGTCCCTAAGGTCGTTATCGTAATAAAAACGTGCAAATGTGAAGCGGCCTTAAGTGGTTATGCTTAGATCCTTGAACTCGGGAGACCCGGGTTCAAACCTCGGTCGGCTATCTGGCTGTGGTTTTTCGTGGTTTCCAAACAACCTACCGTAATCGCACATATAGGCAGATGCTGGGATAGTTCCCCAAAAATTCGGCCACGACCGTATACTCTTCCCTTCGAAAATCTAGCACTTTGCCCCCTGCCACATGGCATGATAAAATGCTGACTGCAGGGTAAGGAATTGAATTGAATTGAACCTGCGATTCTTTTCAGGAGCTAGGCCGAAGAGCTTTGCTCGTCGATCGGATGCCAGTTCAGCAACGGTGGAGCCGAGCCCGGAACGACAGGACGATGGCAGGACCAACGGAAGGCATTATGCAACCCGCCAAGGAGTGCAGCCCACGACTCCGAATTCTAGACTAAGGTCGGTCCACATCCTCGTTTTTTTTTTTTTTTCATACACTTTGTTAAAAAAAGCGTTTTATTTATAATTTCGGTTTACTATATCTCCTGCCCTTCAGAGATCAGACCGGACCACGCGGATCTCGGCCCACGTCCACGCCCGCAGCAGTGAGTTGATTTTTTTCCACACGTTTTCGTATTTTTTATGTTTTTAACTTTGGAAATTCCTCGAGACTTCCACTCGCGAGGAAACCATTGGATCTAGAAAGGCGTTTAAAGAGCTTTTAGGCGACCAGTTATCGTGTTTCTTCAGGTAACGAAATGGTCGTTTTGTATAAAAAATTAATCCATTACCGTAAATTTGCCACTGGAAAAACTCGTTCTCAGTCCGACACGCCTATCGAGTGGAACTTCCCGAGTTCCGCCGTTCAAAATTTAGTTTTTTTCTTTTGTGTTTTTCATCCAGAACCAGAGGCAGGTAAAATCAAAACAGCCGCAGTATTAATAACAAAAACTGGGACACTGGCTCACTTTCCAATCTAATCTGGACTTATAACGTGCCTCGATCACGCCCGATTAACGGCTTCCGTTTTTTCTTTCCTCTTTTTTTTTTTAACGTCATGTTTTACGAAGTTTTAAATGTAAAATATAAATCTGCGTGGCTTAATAACTATTTTTATTTGTGATTTATGCTAAATCGGCGCCACAAAATTTGTTCTTAAATATGCGCCAATGTTCGTTTTTCAATCGCAGATCACATTTGAAATGTAAATAAATTACTGGTCGAATATCGAGATGCGGTTTTTTTGAAATAATACGCTTGGCGTAGTTATTCTAGTTAATTATTTTTTGCAAGGGTGACATTGGACAAGATTTTACCCCCGTACAACAGTTTCCCCACCTTAAGTTATGCTTCTGTTCTGGATGAAACTAAGCTCGAAATTTGAGCAAATTCGGTACCACGGTTGCCAAATCGTCGACATCTAACCGGAGATGGAGCTCCAGGCAAGAAAAATCGAAAATATCACACAATTCCCTATCAATATCTATATCCGACAGCATCGATTAATAGGGAAAAATGATAATTTTAATCTGGCAAGAATGTACGCGTGAAATTTGTTTTATTTCAACATTTTTGAAAACTGCCGTCTCGAGGTACCTCATTGACGAGCCTTGATCTGTATCTCAGATAGTGCTCGCAAAAACCGGTTAATTTAATAAACATTAAAGTGGGAAAGAAACACCTTTAATATGGGGAAATCTTAGAACGAATACAGCTCCTGTTTTAATTTAAATTTTTAAGAAAAAAAATTT
>JAQGCC010006380.1:0-10301 GCA_034698905.1 Xestoiulus laeticollis
TTCATTTGAGTTTTCAATAATTCGGTTGTCTGTAACTCGTTTCTTCAATTTTCGAGTTGCATTTATGTATATTTTAAATTATCATATTTGCGATTATTTTATGTACATGCATGTTCATAAATGTTGAGAATATCATACAATTGCCATATATGGAGGTACGTGTTACATCCCTATAGATGTAATTTCTCCATATGGCAATCATGACCAGATGCCAGAGCATGAAAAATGTTCTCAAATATTGATGGACAATGGTTCCTTGGGAGATGTTGATTGATGGGCTGTATACAAAATGCGACTATTAAAACAATTTTAAATTTAAAAATAAAACATCTCACTTGATTGGAAATTTTGACTTTGAAAACAATTTGACTCTACAATTGTATAGGATTTACTTTTGGTTATGTAGAATGTTTTATTCCCAAGAAAAGTATTAACTCAAGGTCGACAAACAATTGCATATTTTTACAATGGACTTCCCTTTTCTTGTTGCGTGAGTTTCTCTTATCTTATTCTAGGGAAAATTGCATCTTCATTGAAATTAGCTATAACTTTCCCATTTCCGTACGTTACTCCATGAGAAACTGAAATCGAGATACGCTATTTTAATAGAAGAAAAAAAAAACTTTTTTATAGGCAAGAACGAAAATTCAGTTCAGGAGGCGTTATAACATTTAGTTCAATATTTTTTCTAGTGAAATACCGAAGTGCTGCGAAGAATATGAAATGTTGCATATAAGCTTGGCTACCAAAACTTGCAAAAAATGTTAGTGTTCACTCGACCGTTTTACTACTTTAAAAACCAAAAAAGATAATAAATATGCATGTGATACAATGGCAAAAAATAAAATAAATTACCGTAATTTGAAGTATACTATATATTACACCAAGTATTTTAAAAGGAAACAAAAAATGGACAGATTTTTTATCACAATAATCGGCAAAAAATTCTCAAAGTTTTCAATTATGCATGCACAATAATGTAAAAATGCTATACATGTATTTGTAATTTAATACATTTAAAAATGTGTGTTAATTTAATTACACTATACATATGGATTTGGGAAGGGATTATAATTAAATATGGCTACATATGGCTTGCATATGGCATACATGGATCCATGTATGGTTATATCCGAAAATACCCATATATAAATTAATTGGATATGGCCATAACTGCCTCCATATACCGCCATAACTAGATTTGTCCATATATAAAGTAATTAGGTATGACCAGAACTGTCTCCACATATCGTCATATCAAAAATTGTCCATATATGATTTATATGGATTTGGCCATACATGCCTCCATATATGGTCAGAGGCCTACCTGTTTCGACAAATACTTTAGACGAGCGTCTTAAGATCCTTGTGTCGAATATCTTAAGATATTTTTGTCGAGTGTTTTGAGATGGTTTTGTCGAATGCATAAAGATACTTTTGTTGAGTAATTAAGACACTATTGTGAAATGTCGAGTTCTTAAGAAGTTTTGTCCAATGTCTTAAGAAGTTTTGTCTAATGTAATAAGGTGCTTTTGTCGACTGTCTTAAAATACTTTTGTCGAATGTATTAATATTCTTTTGTCAAGTGTTTCCTTCTCTGAGTAAGACTGATTAATTCGTCTGAAATAGTTTAAGATCATTTGATAAAACTTATAAAAAGTGTCTTTTCTAGATATGGCTGCATTCGAAATTGGCCACGATTACCCAGATATGCCACATGTGCATATCTACCCAAATATGTCTATATGCCAAATCTGGGTATATCTGGCCAATTTTGGATGCAGCCATATCTGGAAAATTTTATATATGGCCATATTTTCACCCGGGATTGTACCTTCTTAATTGATTAACTTTTACCCATATCCAAGTTGCAACTTTGCATTAAATGAGTGTAGATTGCTGGCCTGTGCAACTAAATTTGTATAGGTAAAATTATTATGGCAATTCTGATACAAATGTAGGCCTATATACTTTATATAATTTTTCCACGAGGTTTTGTTACCATTATTTTCTACAGGCATCCCTGCAAGTCACTCCTCGCGGTGATAGATTATTTTAGGCGACAAAATGTTTGGATTTCCCTAGATAGCCAAACCTAATTTTACAAATATTAAGTGGGAATTTTCGTTTGACAGTTTGTTTGATTTTTTATAAGCCGCCATTAAGTTCCTTGCCCCTCCTGGTCAAGGGCAAGTACATAAGCTACGTGCAAAAAAATACAACGACTATACAGTAATGAATACTTTAATTCTGGCTTCTATTTCATCCTTTCATTGTCAAATCTACCTGTCGTGACAATATCAACCTAGTTGCCAAACAGCACTTGAGGCAGTCTTAAAGTTCAATAGCTCGTATAGTCAACCGCAACCTGCTTCTAAAAGCGATTCTCTTCAATATTGACCCAGTCCGTTTTCGTTCTATTGTTTGCAAAGTTTGGTTTGTCTAAGAAAAATTTCAAACAACAATTGCAAACTTTGTTATAATTACACGTCAGCATGTTTGCTGCTATCTCTGCAAGAGTGAGATATACAGCATTTCAGTGTTCAACCGACTTATGCATCATTGCGAGCTAGGATTAGGTTATTCAGAGCAAATCGTAAGCGTAATCCAGATAAGATAAAATTTAATTCTGCTTTGACGAGATTCTCGAAACACGCAATGCACTTGCAAATAAAAAAAAAAAATGCAGTTATTTGGGTGGACTCAAAGGCTTCCAGTAGAGCAAACTTTTATCTTGAAGCTTCAGTCGTGATTTTAGAGCACCTTTTCTTCTATTACTGCAAAAAAATATTTAGTGCAAATCATGATTGTTTCATTCATATTTTGCACATACAGCATGTCTCTCAATGAAATCTAAACTTTAGAATCCGTCTCGTTTATCAATTATTTTGATAAGTCAAAAATTGCTTGTATAAATACAGTGGAATTCGTTTATGATGCCAGATACAGAGATGCTCCAGGTATAACGATTCTAACTACATGTACTGTAGCTGTAAATAATGTCGACCAATAGGCTATATAGCTAGTGACTAATGAAGGATTCAAAAAGGGAAAATTCCCTATTTTTGCAGTTGTATATACACTGTAGCATGTTTACAGATAAACCTTTCTAAAGTAATATTTTCCCCTGGTCACAAGAGTATTATTTTAGACAGGTTCTACTGCAGTGCACCATATTTGTAAGTCTTAGGTCCAAATGAAGGCTACACAGGATGGCATAGTGCATGCCTTGTTCAGGAATCGCCCTAAAAATTGCCTTCATTATCACATGGATTTTTGCATATGAAAACTGCCATGTTCCATATTCATTAAAAACAATGGTAGCACACTTTCGGACGCTCTCAGTGCAATTACCATTGTTAATTCTTCAAAGTAATGCATGTATTTAAATAATTCAGAACAGTAAAGGGGGAAAGTGCTTGAAATAAAAAAAGAACGGAAATATTGAAACAATGCCATGACATGCTAGATTCTGGAAGTAAAACTTTCTACCAATCTTAAAGTATGTCATTACTGACTGCCAAATCGGTCAGTGAATTTTTCAAACAGCTAATTGAATTATCTTTCCAGTACAGCTTAATTTGCATGGCTTTTCGTTTCGTACATTGCATCAAGATGGCCATGGCAAAGAAAGCATTCTATTTTTCCTTTTCAATTAACTTTTTAAAGAATAATTAAAACTCACGATTTACAAGTCACGTGATGTAACCTATTTTTTGGTTCTATCACCTTAATCAATGAAGGTGAGATTTAAATATAAACTCTCAGGTCATGTTAATTAAACTTATTCCAAGTATATAAACCAGGCAATTTTCAAAGAATTATTTTAAAGAAACGTTCCAAAAAATGCATAATCTAAATTAAAAATCCATGATTATGTAATAATTCACATGTTCCAGGTGTGTTTATTCCATTTTACAAAGCTGATAATTTTAGCTGTTTTTTTAGCAATTTCACTCACTACGTACAATGTATACCAATGCAATATGTGAGTCTGAGGGTAAAAACATAGTGCTATAATGCTATCAGCGATTAAAAAATCACTTCATTCTAGAATGAATCTGGGATATGATTCTGGAATCAATGATTGCAATCGAATATCTTGTTTTCGATACCATTCAGAATTCAGAAAAATCAAGAATGATTCTAGAAAAGACAAACTCGTTTGTGCCCTGGATTCATTCGAGAATCGTATATGATACTCTATAGTTCTTTGATGCGCCGCTATACTATGTGCGGGTGCATCGCAAATCGCAAGTATGTTTTTATAGGAATCATTCTAGAATGAGAAAGAGTGAGAAAATTCATTTTTAATTAAAAGCCTTGTTTGAGGCTAGCCAAACGCGCGTTTCCAGCCTACTGTGGCATGGGGCTTACACTCGTGGAATGTTACATATAAGTTGCGCTATAACAAATCTGCGTGCTCTTTGAAGAACCAATTTAAAATCCTGAATCTGAACCATCCTGTGAGAGTTCAAAATAAGAACGCAGTATACTAGCATGGGGAAAATGAGAATTGTGTAATCAAAGTCGTTGAAACTTCTATTAAGTACATCAAGTTGAATCAAAGATCATGGAATAATGTTTCATTGAGAAAAAAAATGAATCTGTTCCCAGCTGGTTCTCAGGAAAATAATATCGGAGGTATTAACAGGGTGTTTCAGTTGCTCCAAACAAACTTTACATTTTTGGAACATGAACTATCAGCACTACAAGGTTTTTTATTTAATTAGCAACGATGTAAGTCAATTGTTAACAAGCCATTTTCCCTTTAATTACTATCTTACATATTACCTAGCTTGGATGGCAAAATTGGCGTTCAAGTTGCAAGGCCTTGCTCATGAATGCCCAAAAATTAGTATAATTTCATAAACACCGGGTAACCTTGCGTTTGAAATAACAGATGCAGAGTTGGGTTCCTCTTCGCAATTTTCTCCCCAAATTCATAACAACCCACTTTTTGTTTTTTCCAAATAGGATGTATTCTGGTGTTTAATGTTCCAGTTAGCCTTTAGACTAACTGGTTTACCAGAACGCGGTGATTCTGCAACTTTCTCCATGGTATTTTCGCGGTCGACTCCCACGCCAGACCGCACAGATGACAGCACTGGAGATGTTCTGGTAGGTGGAGGTATGACGCCAAAACACGGTGCCAACGACAAGGGGTGTAGTTGCAAACACCTGCAGGGGCGAATACCTTCAGAAGCGAAAGCGGATACTTACATATAGCTAAAAAGTCTCAACGCATTGTTTTTTGGGTACAAGGTGGAGGCGAGATGTGTTGGAAAAGGTTGGTTGCATGGTTAAAGGTTCAGCCCCAGCCTTGAAATCGGTAGGGGGCGCACTTTTCATAACGGCAACAGCTGATCTATATACAAATCTATTTTGGACTACGTTGTACTTGTATGTAGCATAGTCAATTTTGGGTGGGATTTTGCCCTTCGATATTAAATTATTACCCATTCAGATGTTGGTGTTGGTATATAAATTAGACCACAACCGTGTTTTGGTGCTTTTTTTAGAGGTTACATCAGCAAGGAAATTAAGGTATTAAATCAAACAATGGTGTTTTTGAAAAGGTGTGCCTGCGAAAATGTGGTTTCCATCTGCGGTCACCCATTAAGAGGGTTGCATATACCAGACTAAGCCTTTTTTTCTAAATTATTTTTTTTTTAATTTTGGAAACTGATAGGAACAAATGTTAAATATGAGGACCTAGTATTGATATTCTATTACTTGTTTAAATTTTTTGTTTATGTATAAGTATACTTCATTTCATAGAAATATGTCCGTAAAGTTTACCAGACCCTCTATAATTATAAACTTACAGACGTATTTCCATGAAATGGAATATACAAATACATAAACAAAAAATGAAAACAAATAATTAATAGAATATTTATGCTATGTTCTCGTAAATTCCATTTGTTCTTAAGTTTCCAAAATTAAATTAAAAATTAATTTAAAAAAGGCTTATTCTGGCATGCAACCCCTGTTGTTGCACGGATCGCCACCTTCCAACTTACAGAAAATGAAATGGTGAAATTTCGTAAAATATCCAGATTCTTTACAAATAAGGATTTGATAATAAAAACATGCAGTTTTGCCTTGCAGAGAAATTGAGCTGCGATGGCTACTAATTGACGAATTTTGTACATTTTCTAAGGCTTTTTTTTTTTTTAATAAGTAAACTTAAGAACAATCCTAAATTACACGTGAAAAAGTTCCAATATTGCTTGTGTGTGTGAATTAGAATTTTTCACGTGTAATTTTGGATTGTTTTTAAGTTTACTTATTTTTTTACAAAATTTTACAAAATTCATAAATTAGTATATCCATCGTCGGTCAATTTCTCTGCCAGATAAAACCGTTTTCATTATCAAATCCTTATTGATAAAGAATCTGGATCTTTTGGCAATTATGCCATTGCATTTTCTGTAAGTTGGGCAAAAAGGCGTTTTTTGTAAGTGGTGGTACCCGCGTCTTAATCCTATGTAAAAAAAATAATTTCGTTCGCTATGTAAGGCCTACATTCGTGTTGATACAGTCACCATTTAAGGACTTCAGATGAGTTTATAAAAAATTGCAAAAAAACTGATGAGTATATTTTTAGTGTGTGGTAAGTTAAGTCCAAAGCGAAGCTGTTAGCCCTAGACCCTGGCATTAGTCCAAAAATATTAAAGCTTATGAAAGTTTGTTCAACTTTGTAAAGACAAATATGAATGAATTACCATCAGGTTGTTAATCTCAAAGGCAAATTATAATGCATATAAACCACAGGTGAGAATCAAGGGCGGAATCCGGAATTTTGTTTATTGTAGACACTGTGGGTGGAAATTGAGGAAAAAAATTGATGTTTGAAGTTCCAGAGCTGCTATATTTGAAGCCAATAAAAGTATATTAGTGTTGGTGTTTTGTCGTGGTTATTTTTGGACCTAGTATTTATATGTTGCTGAACACGAAATTTTGCAATTGTTATCAAACAGGATGTATTTCTCTAATTGGTAACCATATAGCATCTCGAACCTGTTTTTTTTTCCTGTCACTAGCAAAATAATAAGAAATTTAGCGATTGAATAATATTATGCTGCATATTTTGGAGTTGTAAATGTAAAGTAATTTTAGAAAATATTTTATTATTGTGGAATATTTTCATTAAGCAAAACGTGTATACTAAAACAAAAACCTTCATGTTTTGCTACCTTAACATTCTAAGGACGTATGACATGTATACAGGTGTTTGAATAGGTTTGTTACATGGTTAAAATTAAGGTTCAGCCCCAGCCTTGAAATCGATTGGAATTGTTTGATTCTTATGATAATGCCTGAAAATTTACAATATTTTGACATCCGGGAAGCTAAACTATATACCTTACATGTATGCTACGTAAAGGTGCCTGTACACTAGGCTACTTTTGCTGCGCACCCAATTATAAAACTTCGCAGCTTTCATAAGGGCTACTCATAAGTTGTGCTCAGATATATCCTCTCTGCAATGACCTCAAAAAATGCAGACTTTGGCAGTTCAGTCAATCATAATTCGAATTCTGATCGATTGACCAATCCCATTAAAGTCGACATTTTTGGGGTCATTGTAGAGAGACTATCTGAGCACAAGTTATGAGTACCCCTTACAAAAGCTGCGAAGCAAACGTAGCCTGGTGTACAGGCACCTTATACTATGTAAATGTATACAGCATTATTATTGTTAGTTATGAGCTTGTTTAAACGTCTTAATCTTCCCGATAATTCATATCTTGTTTCTAATAATTTTATGCCTAATAATCAATTTAGAAGTAGACATAATCATTCAAAACCATAATTTGACCGAACTTGAACTTCATGCCAAAATGGATGCCTACTATTGGTCCTTCTTTTTGCATGCGACTATAGTCACTAGACGATGGAAGTCTTACCTAGCAATAAATTCACTTAGCGTTCAATTTAACAATGATTATATATATATATCTATGGCCCTACATATAGGAGCATTCTCCTGAGCATTTCGCCCTTTCGAAAAATGTCCATCAACCTCAACAGGGGATCGAACCCCACACCCTGGGATCGAGAGGCAAGCCGCAACCACTCGACCATTGGCGTCATCTGTTGAATTGACTTGATCTATTACTCAGTTATTCAAATGGAAAAAGTGAAGAACTATGAAATACTATTAAATTAAAATAGAGAAATGCCTTATAAAATTACTGTTGCTGGAAAAAAGGATTCTAAAAACCCAGCTTTTCCTAAGAATTGACAATCCCTAAATTATTTTGCGATATATCTGATACACAACCAATCTGCAGATTGGAACAAATTTTTGTAAGAGTTTTCAGAATGCCACAGACGGTGACCATCCCGGTGGTCGAAAATTACTCGTTACTTTCATCTCCAATCTGCACCACTTGAGACATCTGCATTTATAGTAAAAAAAAACACAGAGGCATCCGACAACCCGGTTTTATCCTGCATGCCCACGGTTTTCTGGTATCTCGATATATGCAAATCGAATGCTTTGACTGTCTCATAATGGATTGCATACCTTGTCAAATTGAATAAGTAAATAATTAAGTGCTCGCCGGTGTGGTATATGTCGACGTGGGGCCTATACGTGGTATGCAAATAGTGGGGCTGTGTCGGGTGGAGCAGAGGTTAAGGGCCCCAAATTCATTTGTTTGCACGTTAAACGGGGTTGTTAACATCACTTTCACTAGCACTTTTCCTGCACCTGATTCCTTATAACGTCTACTTGAAAAATTTATAGACGGATATGAATTAATTAAAATATGCCTTTGTCACACCTTGTCATTGACATTTAGGAAAACCATTTATTACTTAGCCCATTTCCCTATTATCCTAACACCTCCGAGCAAAAAATGAGTTGTCAACACTCCTGTTACCGAGTTTTTTAGTATCAGGATTCCTCGCCCACTAATATAGGCATATACCAAGCGGTCACTGCTCCGAGACTTTCACTTTTGTACCATCAATTGATAACACGTGAGAATACTCACGAATACTTTACAAAACTGATTGATAGGTGAACTTGTTTAGAAAACCAATCGAATGCTTGATACCTTATCAACAGCCAATTTTTCTCTTTTTATTTTTCTGTTCCATTCTTCAATTACAATAGTATGCAGTCCTTAAACAAGTGGAGTATCAGTAAAAGGCACTGCAAAGGCTCAATTTTTGTTTGACGGCATGAGATGCAAGATAAACCTTAGTGCTACCACAATATATATATGTATTGTTCTAAGATAAGATGCATTTTGTAATTATGCATACTTCATTCATAAGTTTAAAAACCTTCCTTAATAGTTTTATATTACAAATTCATTTTGCAAAACTGCATTTTTTTATGTGCCTCATGTACAAAAATGTAAAACTTCAAAATGTTATCTTTCAGAATTGGAAATTTTTTAATTTGTCTTCTTGTGGCATCCAAAGCAGAAATTAAACCTTCCATTTTCATGCAATTTTTGTTATTTCATTGGTACTGGCTAAATCATACTTTTTCTTCAAAATTCGCAATTTCAATCTATAAGCTTATATATTGTTTTGAGCATGCGCGTTCAAGAATATTTTTTGATGAAAGTATTTCTATTAAAGATCCATCTTAGTATAATTACATTTTTGGTGTTGTCTTCCTTAGTTGTTTTGCCTTTTTGCGCAATGTTAAACTTTTGCAAATCCTTACTGTTCATAACCATTTGAGACATCATAAAGGGCAGATTTCCCTTACAAAAATGTCAAAGTATTTTTAACGTTTTTATTAAGTATCAAAGTTAGGTATTTTTAGGCTATTATATAAGTATCTTCCATAAGTATCTATAAAGTCTGATCGGGTGCAAATCATACCGTTAGGTATTTTCACTTATGAAACCTAACAAAGCTTTAATTAGGTAAACTTCAGGTATCAATTGGATACCTAACAAAGTTTCATTTTGGTATTATAAACTTTAGGTATCCAATTGAAACCAAAAAAGGTATCAGATATCTTTATTTATAAGCTTCATATTGTGTTTCTGTAGAGTTTTTTAATGTTTCTGTAAAGTATTTTTAATGTTATTCACAATATCAATGATTAAATGTAATTAAAATCGAAAATAAGAACTTGCCTCCCTGAGATTCGAACCACGGACTCCTTGCTCCATATCCAACACGTTTGACCACAGAACCACCGACGCATCCTTCAGTGGCAGTGTTGGAAATGGGCTTTTGTGTGTGTTTCGTTACCCAAATTGGAAATGCAGTTGAAAATGCAATTGTACATTTTTCTACATGTTAATTACATTTATTAG
>JAQGCC010006381.1:0-10298 GCA_034698905.1 Xestoiulus laeticollis
AGTTTAACTGAGTTCGGAGGTGCGAATCAACACTCGAAAGTTTGACCTGATCCACATTAGTTGATCTACATCAACGTAGGTGAGAATCAGGTGTTAGTAAAATTGGTTATCATCAAAAGTCATCAAAAGGCCAACCATGCATCTTTAGAAACGGGGAATTCCCCTTGTAACTTATTTTAACATACAGTGAAACCTGGTTAAGTGACCACCTTTTTATGGTACCCAACTCCTTATAGTGACCTATTTTCATAAATTGGTTTTAGGTCATGCTTTGCCACCTGTCTGTTGTGTATAATGACCACCTGTCTATTGTGTATAGTGACCACCTGTCTATTGTGTATAGTGACCACCTGTCTATTGTTAATAGTGACCACCTGTCTGTTGTGTATAGTGAACATGGTGTACCTAATAGTGACCATGATCAATCTGCATTTGCAAAATTTTAAAACACGGCAAAATTTAATCAGAAATAGGGAAATCGCCTAAAGGGGAGTGACATATGAGTCATCAAACACTGTGTGATATACCATTTGATAAGCATTGTAAACACTTCTTGTGCAACAAGACAAGAAGGTATAAGATATATTGTCATACATTTTTAAAATTTCATTCATCAGGATGAACAGGGAAAATGGTCTTAAAACTGGAAAAGTCAGGAAAGTTTTAATATTTCCTTTCCGTGGAAACTGTTTACATTCTTATTTTTATTACTCGTATTTCCATAACGATGTCACGTTATATTCAGTTTTTTTAGACTTGTCATTGTTTGTATAATTATCACAATTAAATGCTGATGTCATATTTTATTTGTTCTAGGTAAGTTTCTAACACATCCTCTATATACCTTGCTGTATTTGACGTGACTCGAAAAGCGGTGAGTTTTTTTTTCACACACAAAAAAAACTTAAGTTTATTAGTGTTGTCAGTGTGTACACACCAACAGTAAGTATTAAAGCGTGCCAAGTATTTGCGCAGTGACATTAAACAAATATAAAGCTGGCGTCCGACTAATAACGGGATAATAGATGATTGAATGTTAGAGGAATAAGGGAAGTGAAACGTTTGTTTATACACTGGCATTCGCTAGAGGTTTTGCGAACAAGCACGCCATTCTCCATTGAAACTGCTATTCTCTAGAACGCTAGCTAATCAAATGATATCAAGGCCTTTTGTCAGCATACATTTATTAATCCACATAGAGAAGAGAACGGTTTTCCCCCTAGACGGAGCGAATTGCTTTACGATTCAGATAGGACTGTTATTAACATTGCGTGGTGATAATGGCGAATTTATAGTTGTTATTTATTATACGCTGTAATATAATGCAATATTCTGGGGGAAAAAATGGGATTTTTCTCTATCATCATGCTGGCTCATAATTAAATTAGCAGGGTCATTTCATACAAGATTTAATGCATAAATGAGAAGATATATCATCCAGTTTATTTACGTGCCTAAATACTGATAGAAATATTCTTGTATTTTTGTACATGTTGGATATGACGTTTTTTTAAATTAATGCTCGGCTTGTGTTGTTAGAAATTAAGAGTAAAACATATGTGAAATTTTTTTTTTGTTTATGTTCACATTTTTTCTTAAGGGTAGTTACAATACAGTAAAAACAATGGGGTCTATTGCGTTTTTGTTATGGTTTACATCTGTTCTAAAATTTAAATGGCTTATGCACTTACCATGCTTGTGTTGGTAACCCAAAAGTCAAAAAATCTATCTTATTTGTCTTAGACGAAATAAAAATCGGACAAATTGTTTAAATTCTTATGTGTGCATGTGCAAATGCCAGAGTGATGTCAAGTGACGTCATTTCAGCTTATAGACACCTATCTTCAAGCATAACGTTGCTTCATTTATATCACGTGCTTAGTGCATGGTCATATTGTAACGGCGCTTCATTCAAATACCAGTGGCAAAATTCAGTTTTATTTCTATCTCGCCAAAATGTTTTCTATCCTCTTTCAATTTGATGTGGTCACATCCATTTGGTTAGCATGCGCACATCTATCTTATCAGTAAATTTTCCGATTGTTATTTCATCTAAAATTTTAAAGATAGAATTCATGACCTGAGATAATATACTATACACATATGAATAGCGAATAAATACAGTGTATATTGAAATGCAAAATACCATAGTTTTTAATAACAACAAACCATACAATGAGGAACACAAAATATATCCGTGATATAGGGCCGCATGATAACCCTGACGGTAATAAACCTAACTTAGCTTAGTGCATAATGGTGCATGTTAAAATGTTTGAAATATACATTGTATTGTTGTTTTACAATCCAACATACATGCTTAGCTTGTACATAAAACAATATATTGTTAAATTTTGTGTAGATCACTTTACTTTCATATAAATTAGCTGTCTGTCAAATTTATTTTTCCTTATTTGTAGATTTTGGATGTTTCGGGGATAAAATCGTATTTTTCAGTCTGCATGGCAATTTTCAAAATTAAATATGTAGCAATGGCCAAATATTCATGTTGAGAATGAATTTTACAAGGGCATTAAAAAAAAAAGGCTGCTTATAGTCATATATAACGAACTAGACAGGTGAACTGACTGAACAGCTTTAAGGTAACTGAAATGCCATTTAGCATATGATGATATTCCAGCCATCCTGAAGGTACATGTTGTTTTCCAGAGCAGTCGGTTTATCATATCATTCTGATGACATCTTGACAATACTATAGCAAGGCAAACACGTTTCAATAGAAACTTTCATGTAGGTCGCTGAACAGCCTTAAGCAGCTGGAATGCCATAGGCACAGCATGACATTCCAGTCACCCTGAAGATTCGTATTGTTTGTCAGTCGTTCTATCCGATGACGTCATTTGTTTTGTTTCTAAAAACACGGGACAACTTCAGAATCCATATAGATGTCTCATTCTTTTGGGATCGAAGTGTTATAACCTCGATCTTGACACTCGTTCATCTGAATATTTGTAGATTCCATTTTCTGCGCAACGGGTTTTGGGTTTTTATTCTCCATGTGGCCTCGATGTGCGCTGTTCCATGAATGATTTTCATCCAATTCCGACCTGATTTTCTGTAACGATTGAAGCGCCGTAATAACGCCCAGATGTGTGTGCAAGGGGTGAGGGTTCGAAATTGCCACCATCCCAACCACAACTACATCATTTCTATTCTTTCTCTTTGCAGCTAGATTTGGTTTCATGCACGCAAAGGAATCAATACATTTTCTATAGTCCAACATTGAAAAATCATGGCAAAATGGGAATGGGAATCCGTATCCCCGTGACGTCACTTGACGAGGCACGCCATCTATCACCAGATTTCAATGCATCGTTCGACACCCCCATTAACTACATTTTGCCCCTATATCTTAGTTTGAATTTTCTAGGACTTGTAGGACCCCCACCCTTTATTCTGGCGAAACCCCCATCATTCGTTTGTATATCCCCATCGACCGGAATTCAATCGTGGACTAGGTTTTGCGAAATCCGATAATGTAACGAAGGGAATTCCTAAATCTCAATAGCCTTTCGTTTAACTTCTAACGCTTTCAACGTTTGCTTTTATTGATCAATGACTTTATTGTCGTAAATTTCATCGCACCCTGCCTATTTGAGGATATTTGCACCCTAAGAAAGTTTACGAAAATCTAACGATAATGCTTTAAAATGCAGCTGAACACCCTGCGATGATTATGGTGTTTATGACAGTTTTACTACCAGAATTGGACTGTTTAAACGATGCAGAATGACAGATGAATGTGTCTATATGTGCTATGAGTTACCCTCCATCAATGGCTTGATGGCTTTTGGGTAATTCAATATGGGATGGAAAGGGCCTTTTTAAGTTCATTCTTGGAGTAAATCCAGGAAATCCTAGCTAATAATTCGCCATGCAGTTAAATTTGCATTTGTTCATTTCATAATATGGTTACATTTGGGCCTGCAGTTATAAAATTATGACAACGTTACATTTACATTGGATGTAAGCACGATTAGCTTCTGCTATGATATGCATTATATTTGTTTTTAACGACGTATCGGAATAATAATTTATAATAATTGACGAATTTGTATTCAGAATTACATTAATTTTTGATAGTATTCTGGTAATGGGGGTTAATGGGGATGCGTGTACGATTTCCAATAGCTTATTTTGGTTTCCCACAGACATTGAAATGTAAGGGAAATTGGATAGACCTGGAATTATCAGAGTAAATTGCTTTATTTTGAAAATGTCAAGGAAATTAAATATAAATATTCCATTTGCATTCATATAACCAGTTATTTGTTATGACAAAATTGATGAGATGTCAAATTCAGTCATCCATGCTTCCATAGAAATGGGGAAATTCCCCTTGAAGTTTTAACATCTGTTTTTACATTTTTTTACCGAAAATGTTGTTGTCTACTCGTGTCACAATTTAATGACGCGAATATAACCAATTAAAAACTTATTTTAATTACTATTTTTGTCATTTCACACCGAAACAATTTTTTTAGCAAAATGGCTAGAAGTCGATATGCATAGGCTATTTAAACTGAATTGAAAAGACTTGCAGTTTAGAAAACACATTGATTTGATGAACAGAATCAATTGGAAAATTGTTCAATGAATAAGAACTGGAGATTTCACTTCTGCTTACTTTGTAAAATTGTGTCGAGAGGAAATATATTAAAATCTTATATTCAGTATGACAGAATCTAAATTTACAATTCTTGATTTTAGTTAGGCCTGTTTGCCTATCTGCTTCATGTCGGCTGGATAAAACTTATTTCTAATTTGGTGTAATGGGATTATCTTTACACAGGCATAAATATAGTTAAACGCTGACAATTTTATCCTGAACATACTCGACCATAAAATCTGATCGATGCATATAGCAGCTTAGGGATAGGGTTAGAATTGTCAGTAATTTATTAACAGGCTTGGCCACGTCATGGATTAAATCCTAGGATAAATTTCAAAAGGGTAATCGCTTTGGAATTATATGGCGATTTAGCCTAGGATTTAATCCGCGACGTGATCATGCCTATTACTTTTGAAATTGGAGAAAAAGTTTTCGATCAATTCTCAACATGAACGTATATTTAGTACTTACGTGATTAACAGAAGTTTAACCACTAGAAATATAACTAACCAAACTCTTTCCATGAGTTTTATATCGATTTCAACTTCAAGTGTATTGTTGACAACATTTGTCTTCAAGTATTGACGAAAATTGTTCCATGCCTTTTTGTTTATTATTTTTACTGTTTTTTTTTTGTTTATTCAATATACAACAGTAGCTTGCCAAAAACATATGGTCATTACTAATTGCACTCGATCTACAGGATAAGAAATCCTAAATGTGAGGTATATATCTCAGATCAAGCATAATTATACATGTATATGGTACCTTAAAAAGTAGAGTGGTATTTGTTCAATATATGTTAAAAACTAACTACAAGAAAGAAAAATGCAGCAGACACCTTCATCATATATTGCACGAAATTCTGCAGAATTATGGTGGAAAATTGTATCCCATGTTTTCTGTTTTAGAATTCTGCATTAGTTTCTGCAGAAACTATACTGATATTTTTCTGCTCGCTTTCTGCTCATTATTTTTGTATGGGATCCTTGCGGCATATGTCGTCAAATAATTTTGAAATAATTCATAATGTACTTTAAGTCCCATAGGTGTTCTGTAATACCTAATAGTATTTTTTAATGGTGTTTCAAGTTACGAAATAATATTTTGATCCGATTAGGGACCTTAAAATGTATTTTGCAAAGAAGTTTTTTACATCAAAATATACACCTATATTATGACAACTTTTTTTCTGTAATTATACACTCTATGGTATAAATAAACATTCCTATAGGACATTGCAAACATCAGAATTACTTGAATAAAATGCTTTCACATTTCGAAAACTACAACTCAATAATGTCATTGTATACTGTAACTTTGCCATCTTAGAATGCCTTTAAGATTTTTCATTTGCTTGGCTTCTCTCGATACTAAGTCATTTCCGTTCTGTCTACATTTCAATTTTCTTTTCGTGCTGTGATTGAAGCGCTTTAAATCTTGGCTTCCTGAACTTGATTACCAACGTCTCGATGAAATTGATTGCTAACAAGGTTTAATGTTTCATCCCACATCCATTGCCCTCAATGGACGGTTCCATTCAGTGAGAAATTCGATGTACATTGACTGTATACAGGTTAACTTTTTTTTTTAAATTACAACTGCAAGAGTACAATTCTTCAATATCTACTCAAAAGATTATTCAAATATTAACTATAATGCAAACCATTTAGAAATCAGTTCAGAATTAATAATTTATCTTAAGATTACTTTAAACTCATCAAATAATCTTGCATGAGCTATAACGTTTCCCTCAATAATGTTGACATTTATTCAAACATGATGATTGTCGTAATTTAATTTCTGAAAAATCCTCTCACTACTTAACCTTTATAAATCTATGGGCAATTAAAATACGATTACTGATTCATATTGAGACCTCGAGTTGACAGAGCTATTTATAGACAGCTATGATTAGAGAAGAATTAACATTAATTGTTAGAAATGAGTTTGTTTTACATTTGGGCGCATTTTGAGCGATAAATTTGCCTTATTCTTCCTACAATTAAATTTCGATTAGAACATCTCTTAGAATTTTACTTACTATTTCGAAAAAAAAAATACGTTTCAAATTGGTGTGATCTTAAATAAATAAATTGTGTAATAAAACCAATTTAATTGCTTATATTGTTCTATAATACATGTATTTTTCAACAATCATGGCTGTATAAGAGCATGACATTCTTCTGCATGTATTTTGTGCCATGCCATATATCCCATCAGTACAATATAATTACTAAATACAGACCCTAGTTGTTTTCCATACTTATGACCATTTGATTAGATTATCCTATTTTATTCCTAAGTTGTTGTCTTTATCTATCGGATCAATAATTCGTTAAATTGATTCCTCATAATGCTTCTTACAAATGTTCAGCAAAGCGAAAGTGCATTTCATTAATTGATCATCATTTTGCTCTCCTAAATTAAATAAACCCACATCTATTTCGTGAATGCTTGAAAAGTAAATCGATTTTTTTTCCCCAGACAAATAACTGGTCTGATGATTTATCTGAACATCTTTTCTGTACTTGCATAAATTGCTTCTTTCTTTGGTTTGTAATCATTCTGCCGTCTACATCTGTGAGCGTTTTGAGGATCAATATCAATATTGATGAAAAAATAAATTTACTTTAAAATTTCGAATCCTGTGGATTCAGATAGTTATGTTCATACATTTGTTGTTAAAGATGTTAAGAATGCTGAAATGAAATGTTTAATGAAAAACGTGGCTAACATGGATGATATATATATATATATATATATATATATATCGATTTTATAAATAGAGGAATTGATCATCTTTTTTTATCTTTTATTGTTTTTTTTTGCCAATGCGCATGCGTGGGGACGACGTTAGTGGGTTTGTGGTTTAGGGTAGACGACAATTTCATTAGTTTAATGTGAAACCACAACGTCTTTAAGGAGTAGGCCTATGATGACTTTTACGGCGCATGCTTAATATCGTTCACATTCACGTTTAAGGAAACCTGCTTAATTTCTCTATTAGCCTTTTGTCTTAGACGATATCAAATGTTCCATGTCTGCATCCTTTTTAAAGAACAACTTAATATATTGAATTTTAATATATAGTTTTAAATAACTTTACAGGCGTATCTGGGTTAAAAGCTGATTGCGCCTGTCAATAACTCCGGTTTAGCTGTTGTGTTATACCAAATAATTAACTCTTGATGAAATTACCCAGGGTTATGGAATCCATGTTTACCATGCAGAATATAAAATGGCCTCTACTTTATTTTAACCTAATAACCTGATATGTTATCTCTGCCTACTCCAATATGCAAAATAAATGCATTGGGCTGTCTGGGTTAACCTTCTCTTAATTTTTCTAACCCATGCTTGCACAATGCAAAGTTGGGTTAACATAGTGTTATACAGCAGGTTAACCCTGTAGGTTATTCTTAACCTCTGGTGGTGCAACCGGCCTCAAATGACTGAAAATAAATTTTATAATATACTAATTGTGATGCAAATCAAACTTTTGACCTGCCTTTTGTAATTCTGTATTCGGTTTTCCACCAGTATAGGCCGACAAATTCTGTAAAATATATTTGCATGAAAATTGATTGAAGTTTTATCGGAGTTTTAAAAAATTGATCGAACGTTTTGAAATTTCCAGCATTCTCATATAGTTTTTCTAATAGTGCTGCTCGCTTAATACGTCTTTCTATCTTTTTCGTGCATCGAACTGATAGTTTTGTTCAATGTATTCTTAAGGATTTTCTCTATCATAAATCCAATTTATGAGTTAAAGAAGTTCTATGCGATAAATATCCTCGCGTAAAATATATAGGATCCCAATTTTGCTTCCACTTTAAATCCTCTCTATGTAAACCCATCCAACCGAAATGAGATTTGCCAAAACTTCCAGGAGTTGGTTCACTCTTTGCAATATACCTCCCAAGTAGCTGATTTATTAGATTTATATTTTATTGGAAGGGAAAACTAATATGTGTATTTTTATGAAAATAGACGTTTTCACATTCAAGGATGGCGGAATTTATTTTGAAACGTAACTAGTCATGCGCCGTTCACGTTCATTCGTGCTTTAGCTTTCAAGTCCATAATAAATTTTGTTTCAAGAGACAAATTCCTTTTTGTTATTCCGCACACGTATTTCCGTTCTTCCTCGAAATATCCAAATGGCTGTATTTAATGGAATTTAAACACACTCCTATAGAAGCTATTACTTATACGTACATGAATACTGTCTTTACTTTACAAAACAGGTGTTCATCCAATTTCATACAGTTGGTCATGATAACTTAAATATTAATGAATACATTACCTTACTTTGCAATGCTGAATAGATTTGCAAATGCATTTCAAACATGAGTAATGTGTTTGCAATGCATTTTTAAATGATTTTTATAATACAATTCAAATGTATTTACAACGCATTTTGTTGTGGATTTGAAAATTAATATAGATCTAGAATTTGGAAATTTATAATGCATGTTGTAATTCATGCGTATAATGTGTTTATGGCACTATTTATTTTGGAAATATGTCTCAAGACAATGTTTATATAATACATGTGAAAAAAATTATATGCAGAACATTCCAAATAAAATGCATTGTAGCATGATATATTCCATATACATGTAGATGCATGAAGGTTATTTATCACCGAATGCAGGCAGGGCATACGTACGTTGTATTTACGTTGCATATGGGTTTACCATGGAATCAAATGGTACTAATTAGGCACCTTAATATAGGCCTACATTTATATTAAGTCCAGTCCCTCTGGAACCAAAACATTGACATACATGCATGCATGTTATTCATATTCATTGCCCTACCACACTTTATATTAAGTTGTTTGATTGCATTTTTATTTGCAGAAGCATAAGTCGCTATTATCCTTTTCTTTGCAAATTTCACATTCAAGGTTTTGTCAAAACACAAAAAAACGTATTCCTGCAGGATTTTTACAGTCAGAGATGCATTTGCCGTGAAATGACAAATATTTTGCCATCTTTGTCGACATGTTAAATGTACAATGTTACAAGGTTGGCATTTATGTGCCAGAGGGATTATGCGTCGCATATTTATGAGACATTTTTTCAGAGATTTCTGAGAACTACTATAGATACCTAGAGGAAATACTTCCATTTAACCGTCGGGATAAATACGCCCTTTCAAATAATAAAAACTGCATTTTGAGCGATAAAACTGTTGGCCAATTCAAGATTTCTCATTGCCTTCATCCCCATTTCATGTATTTTATACTTATAGTAAAACGAAATTCAGACTTTTCTTGTTATGTTTTTCGCAACTCATCGTATCAAATGTTTTTATTTTCTATACATTTCAAACCCTAAACTTGCAACCTGATGATAAAACCATTTGGTGGGAGCATTCTTATAAATTGCATTTCGAAATTGATTCACGAAGACGGTTATATATTTCCAGACAAATAAATAGCACATTGCATTTCTATTGGCGTTCAGGATTGTGGTATTATAAAAACGTGTGTTTGATGTTTTTTGAGGTATTTTTTTCTAAGAAAATGCATTAAAATATGAAATAGATTATGACTCCATAATATATTCAAAAGTATATTGATATGCTAGTCCTGTGCCCAGATCTTCACCTCTCGCAACCTGAAATGTGCAACGCACTCCCGTCCCCTGATTGG
>JAQGCC010006382.1:0-10298 GCA_034698905.1 Xestoiulus laeticollis
GATGTTACTTCTATCAGGAAGTATTTCAGACGAACTAATGGAACGACTGATTAGTATATCAGATCCTACTGCATTGTAACTGGAGCTACATCGGCTTTTTGAAGGAGTTCAAGAAAATCGTGCATACGAGTTGTGCATGAAATTTCTCTCATTGAAGCCTAAAGCGGAGGATGATATGGCAGCTCAGTTGTCTACAGTAAAGACACTTTGGTCAAGTTTGACTCCAGTCTGTGTAGCCTGTCTTAAACCAGGACATTACAAAGACAAATGTCCATCTAAAACTGTGGAGAAAGTAAAAATGATAACTATCTCCTCAGCGGAGGTGAAGGAAGTACCAGAGACAGTGGTGGAACCATTGCCAAAGGACACTTACTTCTTCCATGTTGAAGTAGAGATTGAGAAACAACTCTTTAAAGCCTTCTTCGAATCTGGGTCCAGTTCCACGGTGGGTGGAAAGGAAATTCTCGATGAGATTCAAAAACTGGACATTCCGGTGCGTGAAGTCTCCCGCATCATTCAGTTGGCAGGTGGAAAGAATTCCACGTGCATGGTCTCTATTGCCAATGTTGATATTATGCTGCGAGGTCGGACTTGCCAAGTGAAACTCATGATGATTCCATCCTATGAGGGCTCTTAACTTCTCCTTGGCTCGGATTTTTTAAATGCTGCGAAGGTGGTTATTAACTATGGTAACCATACCTGGCATTTCAATGATGATGAGGTCTCCATTCCAACCCCTAGGTCTTTTTCTACTATGGAGGAATTCATTCCTACGGACGTACTATGCGGATTTGCTCCCGCTGTCCAAGGAACAAAAATGGATGACATCTCATCCCCTGATGATGTAACCAATAATAACCGGACACTTCCGGTTGTTCTTCGTGAAGATGAAGGAACATCATTAACGTTGTCACAAAAGGAACATGTGAATAAATTCTTGGAAATGTACTCGGAGGTCTTTCTGGATCCAATCCTTCCAGCTAATGACGAACCTCAGACTATCTCCATCAAGGAAAGGGCAACTCCGCAGACTTCTAGGGTGTACAGCTGTTCACCCAAGAAGCGCGAAAAAATGGACTCCAAGATAAATGAACTCTTGGACAAAGGGATTATCAAACCTGTACGGTCTGAATGGGCTGCTCCATCCATTTAATTGGCTAAACCGGGATCCACAACTGAGTTCCGTCTGGTCACCGACTTTCGTCAACTTAACAAGGTCACGGTTCCTGACACTTATCCTTTGCCGCGCATAGATGATCTTCTTGCTCAGATCGCGGGCAAACTTTTCATGACTTCTCTGGATTTGACAAATTGCTACTGGCAAATTCCTATAGATGAAGCAAGCCAGAATTATTTTACCACGGCTACTCCACTGGGAACTTTCTGCTATACCAGAATGCCTATGGGTGCGCGCAACTCTGCTGCACACTGCCAACGGGTAATAGAAGCAATTATGAAACAAATTCCAGAGGTTTTCATCTGTATTTACCAGGATGACTTGCTCATCCTGAGTGATACCTATCACGGTCATCTAGACAACATCCAACAAGTCCTGTTGGTGCTTCTGGAACATCGTTTTGGAATCAAACGTATAAAATGCAAATTTTTTGCTGAGAAAGTTTGTTTTCTAGGCCACATTGTCTCCACCAAGGGTGTACAAGCCAATGCTGCAAAAATTGAGGCTATACTACAGCTACCTTTACCTGCAAATGTTAAACTGTTGAAGTCATTTCTTGCCTCTTGCCGTTGGTTTGGAAAATTCATTCCAAGTTTCTCCAAAATTGCAGCCCCGCTGAATCACCTTCTGAAAAAGGACGTGCCTTATGTCTTTACGGAGGATTGTGTTCAAGCAGTGGAAGCTCTTCAGATGGCTCTTACCACGGCTCCCATTCTGGCTCAGCCGAACTATACCAAGATGTTCCACCTATACACAGACGCTTCTCAGGAGGCCCTAGGAGCTGTTTTGGGACAGGATGATGGCGATCAGTTCCGAGTAACTGAGTATTCTAGTAAATCTCTTACTAAAACTCAACAGAACTATTCAACCACTGAACGAGAAGCTCTGGCAGTACTATGGGCTATCCATCGTTTCAGAGGATATCTGGATGGACTTCAATTCATTGTCCATACAGACCATCAGCCGTTACGACAAATAATGGCCACCAAAAAACCACGTGGAAGGATTGCACGTTGGGTTATGGACATTCAACAATTTCAGTTTGAAGTTGAATATGTCCCTGGTAAACAAAATGTCATTGCCAACATGTTATCTAGAGGTACGGAACTGCCAGAACCTGCTGTCCTGATCCATTAATTCCTGCTCCAGGAACAACCAATGACTTCTGCACAATTTCGCTCGTTACAATTGGCTGATGCGGAGTGCGCTCATATTATGAAGTCCTTAGATTCCACACGTATGGAGGATCAGGTTGAACAACATACGTTCATAAACAGAGGATATGTCTGTAACGCTGGAGTCCTGTATCGATACATGAGTCAGTCTGACTCTGAAGAGCCAGCACTTGTAGTTCCTGCTAACTTACAAGCCAGAGTTATCTCGTGGAACCATGACCTTCCAGAAGCAGGTCATCCTGGAATCAATGCTACTATTCAAAGAATCTCTTCCAAATACTACTGGAAAGGACTGAGGAAACAGGTACAAGATTATGTACACAAATGTAAGGAATGTGCAAAATACAAGTCTGCAACCTCAGCGGAACATACACCTTTGCTTTCACCTCCACTACCTCAACGCTTTGAACTGTTGAGCATTGACCTGGTGGGTCCACTTCCACTCACTGCTGAAGGAAATTCATACATCTTTTCTTGTATGGATGTTGCAACGGGCCTTGTGGAGCTTTTTCCTATTCCTAATGCCAAAGCAGACACTTTAATCAGGATTTTGGTTAATGAAATCTGCCTGCGCTATGGTACACCTCGTGCTGTGCGCTGTGATAATAGCCCGCAATTTGCATCTGAGGCACTGGAGGAAACAGCACAATCAATGGGATTCAATCTTCAAAGAATTGCCCAATACCATCCTCAAGCAAACCCGGTGGAACGGAGGCACAGGGAACTTAAAGTTAAACTCGCCATAGCGGTGGAACATCACCATACGCGGTGGGATACCTGTGTGCCAGCAGTGCGTTGGGCGTTAAACTCTGCAGTCCAAGGGACAACGGGACATTCAAGCATCTTCCTGACGTTTGGGAGATACCCACGGTCCCCACATGACAACGTTTTGTCATTCAATGCTCACTGTGAGGATGCAACCTTCCTCAAATCCTCTGTCTCTGACTTTCTTGCAGATTTAGCCTCTGAGATGCGTCAGACATTGGATCTCAAAGAAGACGCGCAAGATGTACGTAGACGTGCGAAGAACTTAGAGATTGCCTCCAGCAAGTTCCTGGTTGGTGATAGGGTGTTTGTGAACACCAAAACTCTTAGTTCTGCTGCTGCTGGAAAGTCTAAGAAACTCTATCCTAGGAGGGATGGTGCCTATGTGGTGCACAAGGTTCTAGGACCCACCACATATGAATTATGGGACCCCAGTCGCAATCTCTCCTTAGGGCAATACAACGCCAAGGACATTACGGCGCAGCCTTTTCTAAAGGACTTCACGCCGGTGGTTAAAACCCAGAAGAAAGGCCGGAGAAAGGAAAACTCTCCTAAGGAGGTCTCAAATGTAGACTTGGGATTTTTGTCCAAAGAGGTTTCAACCCCTGGAAAATCCATGAGTGGCACAAGTACATCTAATACACATTCAACAGCAATGACATGTACAAGTACATCTAAGTCACATCCAACAGTAACGACAGATACAAGTACATCTAAGTCACATCCAACAGTAAAGGACATGTCTAACCTGGGCATATCGAGCATTTCTGAAGATTCGCCTAAAGTCGATGAGATTGAGGCTCCCATCAAACTTTCAAGCCATGAAAGACCAATCAAAACACCATTAAGGTTTCAATACTTTCATGTGATTGATCTTTCTGAGGAGATCCATCATCTTATCACAGACATAGGAGAGGATATGTTGAATACCTTCCTAACCTTTATTGCAGAGTTCTTCTTGCAACAAGGAGTTCTGGATCCAGATGACTTAATGTTTGCCTGCAAATCCGCTGCGTTGACACATTTTCAACGTGTTAAAGACCTGGAGCATTCTTTTCCCATGGATAGGGACAACTTCCAAAGGACAACCTTTTACAAGTTAGGCAAAGCTGCAAACCTTGTGTCCGAGTGGAATTGGGAACCTTCCAGTGTAAAAAAAGTACACAAATGTCTTGGATCCGACATATTACAATGATGATGGCATCCTCACAGACCAACAACTCTTGGTTGAATATGTTGGTCACAAACCCCTTCCATTAGCCAAACCGGAAGTGGTAATAATTAAAACGCTACATATCCGAAATACACATTTGGATAATGCACAACACAATTCAACTTATGATGTTTTTCAACCACGTCGTCAACCTTGGTTCGGTTCACTTGAATGGATTTTGATGAAGTATGAAGCACGATTTTTATTCGTCGATTAAATCGCGTTTCTCGTCAGGTCCATAGTGCTGATTTGTTTGCTTGCCAAACACTTTGCAGCTAAAACACTCAAAGTAGTATGTCAAACAAATTCATCCAGCATGATGTCTCCACGTCACCAAAGGACCATGGTGCCTCCAAAATGCGGAAAAGTACAAGAATTTTGGACTAAAAGGCTCCAAAATGGCCTCATCGGCAATATGTTTTGGATAACTACGGACACGGCGTTGGAAAATGCAAGAAAATTGTTCCTGTTGTGCAAGGTTGTGAAAGCCATGTTTACATCCGGAGATGTATGGAGCATAAGTCCTTTCCCAGCAGATTTCATGCTCAGGGACACCGAAAATAGTGTGCAAAACTGCCTCTGTTTTCTGGTGTCTTTGTCCACTGAAATGCTTCTTTGGAATGCGATGTGTGGGAAAGGCAACAAATTTGAGACAACACAACAAGCAATAATGACCAGTTGCGTTACCAGTATCTCTAATTCAATGGTTCCAGCCATCACATCTGGAGATGTATGGCGTATAAGTCCTTTCCCAGCAACTTTCATGCTCAGGGACACCGAAAATAGTGTGCAAAAATGCCTCTGTTTTCTGGTGTCCTTGTCCACTGAAATGCTTCTTTGGAATGCGATGTGTGGGAAAGGCAACAAAGTAGAAAAACGGGCAATAATGACCGAAGGCACTACTAAAATCTCTGATTTCATGGCTCCAGCCAGCTTTCTGGACTTGGACAACCGGATGCAAAAAAAATTATTGAATATTACGACATGTTCTTTTGCAATGGACGTAATAAACCTGAAATTCACAAGCAAACACGACAAATGCCATTATACACCACAAATACACATTATGCGGTGGTTATACCACAAGTGGCGCAAAATTGTACGTCAATTTTGCCTTAAATGGTATATTTTCGCTATAAAGCACACTGAAATTGCTTTGGTGGCACCCGGCATTGCTTACGTAGCAATTGCCCACACATTGGAGAAAGGAAATTCCCCCTTTCCTTCGTCTCAGATGGACGAACCGAAAGTCACTCCACCCACTACTCTCTTGGATAGGCCCAAGGGTGGAAAGGTGGAGCAACCTGTGGCCTCACGTTACCTTGCACATGGGACACACCTCCAGGCAACTGTATATAAACAGCAGTGGACAGTGGATTGTCACTTGCTGCATGCCTGCCTTTAACTTCTTCCTCTTTGCAAAACGAGAAATAGGATTCTCATTTTGCGCCGCAATAAAACTTTTGCAAAGTTTTATTATTTTATGGCACTTTTGCTTGTAGCGCCAAATGATACTGTATTGCGCTCAGTACAAGCAGCGCTTTACCAATATGCGGATTTTGCGCTCCCGTATTTCGCCGAACCATTTTGCGCTTTGCTTTATTTTACTTTAGCGTATTTTTCTCATGGCTTAGTGTTAACATCTGAGTGGTTTTTTGATTCTCTATTTTGCGCTTTTGTTTATGGCAACCAAATTTCGCTAGCTCAAGCGATTTTTGCCTTTACAAGGGACACTCAGGTATTTTTTTTACAATTTTTCCATTTTGCGCTTCTCGTATGTCAGTCATACAACATACGTTCATTTTTCGCTTTTAGGTTTTTTGATCAAAACCGAAAAGCGATTTTTGCGGAAGCCAATTGTGCTGTCTTGTACACACAAATCCTGGGAAAAGTTGTAAGTGTTAACACTATAGTTAAGATGGTTAGGCCAGCACGATTGCTTAGACAGGATAACTTCATAGGCTATTCTACCGTTATTTCTAGAAATAAAATGTCTGAGCGCACTGTTCCTACTCCTGCCTTGGGACATTCGTCCACAACCAATATTTTGGAACAAACAGCAGGAAATGACGGTGACAGGGAGTCACAACCGTCTCAAACTGTGTCCACAATTTCTGACACAATTCCACCTGGTCAGCTGGATTTGGAGGCCTTACTTGCCGAGCACACTAGGGAACAACAGGATATGGAACACCTTTTGTCACAAAGTGCTACAACATCAAGTGATCCCTCCCACATGCTTCCACCTCAGCTAATGGATTTGGTACGTCAGCTGTCCACGCCTCAAACAAGTTCGTCAATAACACCTACCACCACAGAAGATATCCTGAAGCAATATGTGTTGCTGCCCTGCAGCCAACTTATGGATTTTGGGGACCAAATTAAGGCAGTGGCTCGTCATATGCTCTCTGGAGCGATCTCCAGGATTAGGCCTATGCCGGATTCCCTTACCAATGCAGATGCTTGCACCTTAATGAAATATTTCATGGAGTTTAGTCTTCAACAAGGTGACAAGTTGGACAAATCTGGTAGAAAAATTGTCGAATTAGAGGAACAGCTCAAAAAGATGACGGCCAAATACCACAATTGCGCTCAACGTTACCTGACCTTGCACCGTCATTGCCAAAAGTGGAAAGCTGACCATGCTGTGACCAAAGTGGACATTTTTACATCCACCACGTTGGATTTCCCTGAAAATGTTAATGAGCCATTTGATATTAATTTAGATCAACTACTTCAGGTTCCCACCTCTCCCATAGCTACTTCTTCTTGTAGAACCAGACCCCTATCCAGCAACTCGGACACCTTGCCGTCTGAAGATGAAAATATTCGTGGTTGGATGGAGTCCAGAAAAAATCCAAGGTTAGAGGAACCTGCGTTGGACATCCAAAGTCTGCCCACTCACCTGGATCCCACTGTCATTTTGGACAAATTGCCAACAGTAATAGAACTTGTTCCAGAAACACAGGTAGAACTTGTCATCTCCGCTGATGTTTCTGATCCTATGGATCTGGATATGGATGACTCCACGCAAGATATCCATAAAGAAACGGAGGAGGCAGTAGCTCATCTACTTCGGGAGACGGTATCCATTCCGGAATCCGTGCAGGACAAATCACCTATGCGCTCACTCACAAAATCGCCATCCACATCGCCTGATAGGGCTTGGAATCGCAGGGACAGAAACTACAATAAGGATGATCCAGCTGGCTACAGTCGTCCCAGAAGTCCTGGTAGTCCTCCTTCTGCTTTTAGGGGAAGGGTTAGGTCTTTAATGCCCAAAGACAAAGCTCGTTTTCCTAAGAATTTTAGGCCCAGTACAAAAAAGGGTACTATACGCCCTGCACCAAAATCCCTGGTAGTTATTCCGCCCAGACGAGTAACATCATCATCAGCCGCACCAGCAGCTGTGGGAAGTAGTAGGATGGCAGCCGCAAAATCGTCCATAGTTCCCCCTAGTAAAACAGCTGTAAAAGAGCGTGTAGCAAGGGATAGAGCTCAATAAGGCGTCTCACCAACGCATTCTGAATCTCTTGATTTGGACATTTCTAATGCGGATTTAATCTTACCTGCAGAGGATTTGCCCAAGATCACTGATTTAGACAAGCCATTTGTCCCTATATTAGAATATCGAGAAGTGGCTAAAATCACTAAAGGCTGTAGAGGACACGCGTGGATCCTACAAGACATGCAGTTTCAACCCCTTTTCCTGTACAAGCAATTTGAAGTTAGGGTCCCTGCTAGTGTTAGGAAATCCATGGCTGAATCTGCAGCATATGATTTTGATATGGCAAGATTGAAATCCCAGTCAGTAGATGAGGTATTTCTTAAACCACTTCCCAGTGATAGTGATTACCTTTACTTTCAACGGCTCTCCGTAATCCCAACACCCTTAAATGGCAAGGAGGCCTGTTGGCACTGTGTGTTTAAGAATAAACGCAGCCGTTTTTGCGTAAATCACTGGGTGGGTACTTATACTATTCCCATATCCAGACGTCTAAATCCTAATTCAAAAAATGCGTCTAAGAAGAAGCCCAACATCACGCCGGTGGACTTCTACATCTTCCGCATTATGGAATTTCGACGGGCCAACAACCAGTTGGAGTTGCCACCTATTTACCACAAGAAGCGATGAAGATTTCACGCGTAAGGGGTATAAAGGGGTATTCAGGTTATTTTTGTGATACATATATATGCAAATGTTGATATTACAACCTGTGATAATTTTCTCTGGTCAAATTTGGTACAAAGCTCATGTTTGAGCATTATTGTCTAATCATTTTGATATCTAGTTTATAGCATTTTGCTAGTCATTTTACCTTGCTCGCGTTGCAGGTTTTTTATGTGTTTTCACATTTTTATTGGGGTTAAAGTCATTCCGGCGAGGGCGGCCCTATAAATGCATAGTATTTTCATAATTTTTATATGTGCATGATTACTTAAAATTGCGTCTTACCTGTTAATTAAGGCCGTCGCTATTAGCTTAGGTCTTCATTGGGGGGGGGGTTATATGACGCTCCATTCCTTTTTCAATCCTGAAATGATAAAAAGGAGGGAAATTTGAACACAAAGTGTCAAGTTCTTTAATATGCAAACATCAGCGCGCTTATGTAAACACGCGAAAGGTAGAAACTTATCTGATCGCTTATGTAAACAGTCCATATCGTGCTGCATGATTATTGGTGGATGACATCTCCAAAATTGTAAAAAAGGAGCTCTGTCATCCACAACTTTGCACTTCTTTGGGGTGAAGCCCCACAGGTAACACTCCTGGACTCTTGTGTAACCTGAAATGGAAATAAAGATATTTGTTGTTTTTTAATTGAAAACCTTGCCTTGGATCTTCTTTGCATGTCTGCAGCGAAATTTGGACTAAATGCGCTCATCTGGTTGCTTGCACTGACGAAGGAACCCAGTAGCTACCAACCATATTCACTAACCAAGGAAGGAAGGACATAATACAAATTTCAATAAATAAAATTTCCTAATCGCGCTTATATAGTTTAGCGCATCCTAAATGCGCTTACCTAACAGCGCTCCTAAATGCGCTCCTCCAAGAGCGACTCTAAAAGCGCTTACATAATAGCGCTCCTAAATGCGCTCCTCCCAAAGCGACTCTAAATGCGCTTACCTAACAGCGCTCCTAATCGCGCTCCTCCAAGAGCGACTCTTATTGCGCTCCTAAACGCACTCTTCCTCGAGAGACTCTTAATGCGCTCCATAACTCGCTCCTCCAAGAGCGACTCATAATGCGCTCATGCAACAGCGCTTGACTCTAAATGCGCTTTACCTAATTTCGCTCCCTAATAGCGCTCTTAAGGCATTAATCCCTATTATCGCTCCCTTAGGCTATTGCAGAGATTAGTAAAGAAAATAAAGTTAGTTAGCTAACAACTATTAATTGTTTATTCCAAAGTAAAACAACGGAATAAACTATTATTCTAATTAGACAGTTGTTTTTTATCTGCCCTGGAGAAGATCCCTCTTAATATTTCTATCTAGTTATTAATACTTACCTGTATGATGGCCCATTCCAATAAAACAGACCATCAGTACCCTAATGCTAATGAGGAGGAATGTGACATGCGCACTTCTCCTAATCTAGGAATCATTCTCTCCAGAGCGGAATCTGTATCCTCATATCACTCTAAGAATATGGATGAAGATGACCGCCTAACTCTAACGATACAGAACGCCAAATGATACATTCATTTGCAAAAAACATCCTAAATCATAGCACTTATAAATACACACATAATACCTCAACCACTAATTTAAATAACATAAACAATGCCATGTCAAATAATTACCTAAACCAAGCAATTAGTATATTAAATTCTAATACAAATAACGATCTAAAACCGGTGGCCGGACAGTTCGTCAAAGTCATATTCGTCAAGATCCTTTTCGTCAAACTTTCGGCTGACCGGCTGATCGGCTAGGATTAAGTTCTACCATTGAAAACGTA
>JAQGCC010006383.1:0-10295 GCA_034698905.1 Xestoiulus laeticollis
CCAGTTTGCAATCAGTTTAGGTCACCGGTTTGCAACCACTTTTCCTGCGATCAATTTGCAACCACTTTTTTTCATAATTAATTAGGCTTTTTAATACGTGCACTGTGTTAAACAAATTCTAACATACACATGCATGCTCAAATGCATTAGCTTTGGTGATTTGTATTTATAAAATATTAAGCGATCAGAAATCGATAATGCATGTGCATACAATTATTCTTCCGTATGTATTTGATCAAAGCATCTAGAATCAAAATAATAAATAGACAAATATTGGTTTGTTGGTTTACAATTTTGCAAAACATTTCATCTATTTATTTCATTCCATAATATTTATTGATTAAGCAAAGTTGACAATATAGAGATAAGTTTGCAATAACGATTATAACAATTAATCATTTCATTCTTTCGTCTAATAGAAACGGCCAAAATATGGCAACCAATTCAACGCCCAGCCCGTTTCGAGAATTGCCTTGGGAGCAAACTTTAGCTTTGCGTCAAAATTTCGTTCCGTAATTGATGGTGTTTTAAGTTTTCTTCAATTATGTTCTGAAAAGTTAGTCGCTGAATTTAACATTTATTTTTTCTTCTTCCTTTGTTTTAGAAAGGCGTGCCAGCTTCATTATGAGAAGAGTCCGTTGAAAATTGTGAGGGCCAAACGACAGTACATGTATGATGATTTGGGCCAAGAATTTTTAGACTGCATTAGTATTGCAGCACATGGTAATTAAGTCTATTATATACTTTGATGTGTTGGTAAGCCTGTTTGGAGACTAAATAAACTATCGTTGGAACCCTCAAACTAGGCATTGATTAAAAATAGGTACAAATGCAATTATATTTTAAAATATGGTTTATTCTCAAAAATATAATGTACACAAATAGTGTAAAAATATAATGATTGGCTCCACACAAAATTGTTCCTATAAAAATAATTATATTTCGATATTATTAAATTTTGACATGTGTTTTATTTTATTTTCTTGTATTGATAGATAGGAAAGTTAGCAAAATTCGATATAGCTAATACAATAATGTCTCACGAATAATGACTCATATGAAGTGTTTATTTTCACAAATCTGCATATAATAACTTCAGCAAAAATCCAATAACGCCAACTGAAATAATTATAATTCCAAAACGCGATAATGTTTTCATTTTACACTCGTATTTTAGATAAATAAGCTTACGTGTAGTTTTTTGTTGTTTCTCTTGTAGTGGGCCATTGTCATCCAAATGTGGTGAATGCTGGTGAATGTCAAATGAACAGGCTGATTAGCTGTGAAGGACACGTTTCCCCAACGTATCATGAATATTCCAATCATTTATTGAGTACTTTGCCTGAAAATTTTAATGTTTGTATTTTTTTAAATTCAAGGTAAGAGAGTTTCTGTTTTCTATTAAAATCGTATAAGATTTTTGTTGAATATTTTTATTTCTCTGCTAAAATGTAGTTCAGAAGCCAATGATCTTGCATTACAACTAGCAAAAGCTTACACCAAAAGAGCAGACGTAGTTGTTATGGATCAGTGAGTGCTTTTATACGAATAACTATATATATAGGCCTATTGCGTTATTTTCTTAATGCTTCCAAATTATATTTTTAGTTCTTTTCATGGGGGTCTTGGAAGTCTGGCAGAAATAAGTCCAAATCAATTTAGAAAATTGTCTGAACCAAAAAAAGAATATGTGCACGTGGTAAGATGTGATATTTAAACTTTTTTATCAACTCAATCGACAAAATATGTATACGCTCTTTTCTTGTTGTCATGCAGATCCCTCTTCCCGATGTTTATCATGGAGGTTTTAATTCAGAAGATCAAGACGCTTGTGCTAAATATGTACATGATGCTAAAAAGATTATTTCTCAAGCCATTTCAAATGGAAAACAGGTTGGTATCAATAAGGAAATCATAAATTCAAAACTGGTACTCAAAACAATATCACTTTGTCTTCTTTTTATTGTTATGCTAACGATAAAAACAAAGATTCACTTCAAGGGCATTCATAAAAGCACTATAGACGATAAAATAGCAATTTTCAATATAAAGACTTTTATATAATAAATAAGAATATCTAAACTAACTTGAGATACATGTACATACATGTGCATGGTTATCATGATATGCCACTTTACCAGAAAAAAATAATTATAGGTACAGTGCAAATTCCAAGTATATTTATCCAGGCTTTGAATTTAAAAAAAGTTTATTACAAGCATTGCATTTTATTTTAATAGATAGCATCTTTTATATCGGAGCCAATATTCACTTGCTCAGGAATGGTTTTTCCTCCAAGAAATTACCTGAAAGAAATTTACGAGTATGAAAATCTATACCTATGCATGGTAAATGTGATGTGATGAAGAAAATCTAAAATTTAATTTTTGTATAAATGTCAAGATTTATACGCGATTTGGGAGGAATTTGCATAGCTGATGAAGCCCAAACCAGTCTGGGAAGAATTGGTCGGCATTTCTGGGGCTTTCAAATGCAAGGTTTGAAATTTGCTTAAAAAAATTTTTTTTTTTAAATTCTCTTTTATTTAAATTTATTTTTATATTTTTAGGTGTGATTCCTGACATTGTCACCGTTGGAAAGCCATTAGGGAATGGCTATCCTATTGCAGCTATAATTACGCGTTATGAAATAGCACAGGTGATTCCTAATTTAGCTGATTTGGTAAGTTTGACGGATTTCTGAATTTTCTAGCTCAAAAGATTGTAAATATAAATATACAGTACATTACATGTAAATTCCCTTCTCTTTTTGTATTGTATGACTACTATTTTTTTTAAAGAAAATCAAATATTTTGTTCTCGGATATTACAATCATGTTTAGCTAACACCGGAACCAGTGTCTTATGCGGTTGGATTATCGGTTTTAAAAATCATAGAACAAGAACAACTGCTGGATAATGCTGCATTAGTAGGGGATATACTTGTGAATGGGCTGATAGAAATGATGAATCGGCACGAATATATAGGAGATGTAAGGTACATTACATTCCCGCTTTTTCAAGTTAAAACTTAGTTCTTTTATGAGTTCCAAAAGCAACCTTAAATTCTTTGCAAATTTCTCAGCATAGAATTAGATTTTATGTAACTCATAGATGAGAAAATTATTGGAACCATCACTATTACTAGTTTTCCCTTATGAAAAAAAAGTGATTGTCAATTGATTGCAGACGAATTGTTTGCAAACTGGTGATATTTGTTTCAAATACCACCAATTTTGATTGCCCATGTCACCATTTTGCAACCAACTGGTGGTATTTGAAACAAATACCACCAGTTTTTTGCAAACAACTTGTTTGCAATCAATTGGCAATCACTTTTTTTCATAAGGGTTTGTTTTAATGTCATCCTTAGGGGATTATCCTAAACAGCTGAAGTACATGTATGAATACGCATGGTGGAGTATCAAGGTTAAAACTTACCTAATACCTTTGAGCGTTTGTTAACGCATACCTTGATTAAACCTATAATTTTGCTTTCATTAATATGTATGAAAAAATATGAAATGATCGTAATGATGAAAACCTCGTAATACTTACAACAGGATCGAGTGATTCTGTTTGCATGCTTTAACTATAAAAAATTAAAATCTTAACAGGTATTGTCTTTAATTCATTATGACGCATAAAACTGAACTAAGGAAATTAATATTAAAACTTGAAAATTTATAATTGTACAGAGGAGCTGGCCTGTTAATCGGAATTGCTATTGTACAGGATAAAAGCAGCCGCAAGCCATCAGAGGAAATTGCTGAAAAAATTATTTACATGTAAGCATACTGTATGTGTAATGGTATAATTTCGTTACATTAGGATATGTAGTGTTAGCACATTGATCGGGTCTTCTACGAGGCCCGGTCATTGTACTACATTTTAAGGTGCAGCCTCGATAATCCGATCCTGCGTTAGTACGACACATTCAATAATCCGACACTTTTATGATGTATTTCGAAAGCTTGAATTTCTGGCAGTTGAGCTATATAAAACATTCCGTGTTTGTTTATTTGTTTGTTGTGTGCATGTTTAATGTTACAAAGCAAATGAGCACTACATATTTTTTTTAAGCCAAACATTATTAAATAGGTACACACATAGGAAAACACATGTACATGTATATGTATGTACGATGAATAATACAGTACGAATTGTACACTGCGCATGTATCCGCAATCCATTCCGCTAATCCGATAGTGCTTGGCCCATATGGTGTCGGATTAGCGAGACTCTATTGTAGTAATAGTATGTTAAGACACTACACTTTATAGTAATCGTACATATACATACAATGTACATTAAACTTACGAGTATTTTAAGATAGACAAATGTGCTTTCTTTCCATCAAACTTGATAGACTACATGTATATTTAATGTTTCGAAGGTTGAAGGATGAATTTATTTTGACTGCAAATATTGGACCTCATCGAAACGTCATCTGCCTGACTCCACCGCTTTGTTTTACCTGTGACAATGCCTTGACATTCATCCAAATATTTGACAAAGTTTTATCTATCGTTGCGACTGCTTTTATTGGGGGATTTGATCCGCCTGGTACTTCTCTTATGTTTTCCAATTCGCCAAGGTATGGATTTCACTTATTAGACAACTTAATTGCTTCCATTTATTTGAACTTTTTATAACAAAATTTTACATGTAAGATATAGCTACACTTCTGCACCTAAATTCGCAACCGGTTTGAATCAAGTACAGATTATTCATTATTACACAGTTATGATAGAATGAAGAATTTCGTAAAAAAACAAGGTTTATTTGCATTTTTCTAACACATTATGTAGGCCGTACGCAATTGTTCAGCTATGCAAATTAACCAATCCTCCCACTTTCTCTCATAAACTTGCAGAATATGCAGACACATGCATTAATTGCTATCGTTATTATCATGTATTCAGCATTTTTATGCACGAGTACAGCAATAGTATATTTTTTTAACTTCCCTCCTGCTATGGAGCGCTCTCTAGCTTTTAGACGCTCCACGTTGCCATTATATCAATGCATTTTTGGTCTTAATATTTTCAACGAAGTAGTAAAATAATTCCATAGATAAAAATGTCAATTGAGATTGAGCTGCACAAAGAATTTCAGCTCTCTAATATGTGTGAAAGTTTGGAAAAAAATGGCCTTTAAAGAAGTTGAAACAAACAAATCAAGAAAAAGCTCCGTTTATGTCGAGTTAAATAAAAGATTTTAAAAATAAAGAAATCCCCTTACACCATGTAAATTGTGAATGTTCATGTATATGATGCTTTCAGGGTGTTATCACCATTCAATGCTAATTCATTATTTGCAATTTTAAATTCATTATATTTCAGATTGACATCTAACATTCCTATAGATGTCATCTTTTTAGCAGATAACAATAGTGTGGACAGTGATAGCGAGGACGAACCCCTTCGCAAACGAACCAACAATTTTGCTGACATTGATTAATTTTAGTCATCATTCATATTCACAATTTGGTGATAACAATCACCATGCTGAACTATTTTATTTAAAAAGGATATTTTATTGATTAAAATACAATGTACTTTAGTATTTAGTAAGCATTACACCTTCTTCACACCGACCAAATCAAGTGCACTGATGTATATCAAGTCTTAATCGAGTTGCGCGAATTCAATCAAGTTGTCTGCTGCACTTGATGTGGATCAAGCTTTCTGTCGTCTGTAACTCGTTTCAAAGTGGCTTCACTTTTATAGTGTGTATGTTGTCCTCCATCTTGAAATGTACACTGAAATGGTGTTCAACTTGTAGGGCGCCCTGTATACTATGGTCACGTGACCAGTTTAACTTAGTTCGGAGGTGTGAATTAACACGCAAAAGTTTTGCCTGATCGACATCAGTGGATTTACATCAACGTCGGTGAGAATAAGGTGTTACCAGGTAATTGATGATTAAGGACTACTTCCATTTTTTAAAACTTCAATGAAATACTGGAGTAATTATTTTTATGACAAAGTGTTTAATTAGGATATATATTGCACTTGTATACCAGGAAATAGCAGTTTATTTTAAAAGAAAATCAATAAGCGATATTAAATATAATTTCGAGACTTATATCGAAAATTTATTTATTCAATGTAGTACCGGTACTGTAATGTTGCACGCAATGTGTTTAACATTAGAAACACAATCTTGTTCAAGATTTTAAAAATATTCTCAAATAGACCAAGAAGTTGTTACAAAATCCGTCCAGAAGTGACCTTATTTATCTTTTTTTTAATCTCTTAAGAATATCTCTGTTTTCATATAATTTTTTAAACTTTATCACAACAAAAGTTAAAAAACTGAAAACCTTTTTGCAGATTTGCTTGTGCTGTATTTTTATTCGAATTCCAATTCTATTCGTTTTCATTTTATTGGTTGGTTATCGCTACAAGTACCATAGATAATATATATGGGACGAGGTCATGCCCAACAAAAGGTTACGATTACATTGAACAGGTTTTTGAATATCTAGGTACATGATCAGCCAACCCATCTTTCTGCCTACTTTTTTTCGATCAAATTTACTGTATGACTGGTTAACACATTATACACCTTTACTTGCGCTTGCCTATTACATTTCGGCATGTAACGAACGGGTTATGATATGTGAGATTATACTATAAACACTTACAAATTTTCTGAACAGAAATATACATTGTATGTAATTAATTTGTCATATTTATAAGCAAATGTTATGTGTGAATCCATATTGACCCCACATTAATTTCAATTTCATTTCATTTCCCCATTTTTTTTGTTTTATAAGATTTCATAATTAATGTACATGTATGTTTATAAAAAAATAATTTCTAATTGTTATTATTTTATAAACTTTGTAGGTATTGTACTAAATTAAACTTTTGCTATCAGGGAATTAAAACAGCTCCCATTAATTATAGTTTTAGATACAAGTACATAACAATTATATTTTTATCGATTTGAAAATGTTATGAGTACTTAAGGCTAATATTTAGCACAGAGGTGCAAATTATAGCATTATTCGTAAAAATATTCATATAAAGCGGATTTTTATACTAAAGAATAATAAAGTTAAACGTTGGAACAAATGCCGTGACTCTATAATGAATGAATCATTAGGTCAGTTTATAAATTTACATGTACAGTAAGTACACTGTATAGCTACAAGTTGATAGAGGGCATTGATTTCGAAAATAATTACTTTAATTGCAGGTGCATTATATTGGCACGTAGCCTGGAAGCCCTGGATGCAAGATTAATGAAAACGCCCTACTATTTATTTATCTCATGGGTTATAACTTTAGATTGGTGTCAATTTAACGTATGGACATGCTTGTGCTGATCGAATACACCGGTGTTTTATTCACAAACTGGTTAATAGGATGTACTTTTCATTATCATTATTCAAATAAAACAAGCGCGAATTTTTAAACATGACCTTGCTTGATTTGAATGAGAACACCAATTTATTTTTCAGGTAGACTTTGAATTGCTCATTGTTTCCTGTCTTTACATAAGCCAGCAATTTTGCTTTCAAATGAGTTTTGAAATGTTTCATTAGTGAGATAAAACTGCTGCAGATGAAAAAGACGTTGCATAATACGGGCATAAATCAAACGATAACAATGGTTTCTTTGTGGGTGACGTTTAAGTAACCTACAGCGTTTGGCTTCTTGAAGAACAGTTAAGTTCTTGCAAAACGAATCGAAGGTAAGCTCGTCCACTGGAAATAGGAACCTGTTTACCAATAGCGAGGGATTAAGTTAACTGCATTCCATTTGGATTAAACGGGTTAAAGGGAGTGAGCGTAAACCACGTGCGTGGACTACAACCTGCTGACCAGTTCACATTTCATGTCTATCCAGACCTACATGTACCTACTTACGAATGTCAGGCCAATTGCAGGCCTGCAGGTATTTCAGTCTTATGTTGTGCTTACGGAAAATAGGCAACTTCCGCTTTAAACTTTTCCCTTCGTCGTAAACACGTTTTTTACCAAGGCTGCCGATTCCATTGATAAAACATTTGTTTTTTAGAAACTATACTTGGAAGAATGCTAATACTAAAAGGATATATTTGCACCTTCTTTACTTCTTGCATTTGAATGCAACGTGGATTTCTATAATTTGAAGTTTCGAAGAACTGTAGTTTGAACACTGAAAATTGCTGTTCCATGTGTCACTTGGATGAGCTTGAATGAAAATCTGTTGTGTAGGTAAGAAATGACTTAAGTTACTTGCTTGGGAATGTCAAAAAAAAAATATGCATGATAAGATATCAAGCTGATGTTATTTAAAATATATTTCTTTTAAAGGGTATTAACATTATTTGAAAAAATGTGAGGTTTAGGCTTCTGAAAATTATTTTGTAATATGTATAGTAAGGAAATAGATTTCGCCTTAAAACATTTTTACGAAAAATCCTTAAATATGCTTCAAATTATATTGAACTTGAATATGTATGCAGAAAACGTTGTATGTTTTCTATCACATTCAGTATATGTGTACATGTATGCAAATTTAAGCATAATTCAAAGTGAGAAATTCCATAAACAAGGCATAGAAGATTTGGTTGTTTTTTGCAATGTGTCTATGGGATAGGATGATCAACGCAGAGATCCAGAAGAGTTTAATATACATATAATGTACATGTAAATGTAGCATCCACAATATAGTACTGTAGGCTACAAATATGAAATTTTGATATGATAGCTCTGTATTAGATTTGAATTGATTTGGGGATGTTATTAGAATGGATTACACGACATTTCATATAAATTTTATTTTACATGTACATTTAAACTTGGCATAAGATTTGATATGGTGTATCGCAATTAATCTACACTGTATGTGGGGTGCCCCATTTTAACAAAACTGCATATGTTATAATAAAAAAATTAATTGAAATTAAAATTTAAAAAAAAGCATTCAAACTCAGTTTATGGTCAAGGATCCCCGGTAAATACTCCTTGTGTAAAAATTCCCTTGATTAAAAAGACAATTTCAAAGACATGTGAAATCTACACATGATATCAACAAAGTTGAAATTACAAAAGCACATACTGAACATGTACATTAGATTATGAAAGACTTTTGCTAGTATGATAATACAGGAAATATGTACATTATGGTAAAATCCATCAAAATCTTTCTGCATTTATATAAATGTACATGTATATAACAGCTTGAAATCTACATGTAAAACAGTATTTTTATAACAAATTCAGTGTTACATGCAAAGGCATGTTTGAAACGGTTTAAACAGTATATACTGTGGGCTACAACTTGTCAAATCGAGTTATGATTTTGATATGTCTGACCTACAATACAGTATAGAATTTCGCATAAACAACATTGATGGCATCTATTATTACAAAGAGAACATTGTTTCTATTTCCTGAATAATAACTGTAAGCCGTAACCAGATTATTGCTGAGAACAACATCATCGTAACTCAACAAAGTATAGTCCCCTTTGTTATTTTATTTTTTGGTTATATTTTTTTCTTAAAATTTTCCTTTGGGGGACAACACGATTTGAACTTGAAAATCGCGTATAAGTTCAGGTCAGAACAGCGTAAAGGTGAAAGAAGGGGGAAACGCAGATGTTTTATAAAATCTCAGAAAACAGAATTATGCACAAATTAGCTGAGAACTTAAGAGAAATACTGTATGTATGAACTTCTAAATTGTGGCAATAAACTTGAAATAATTGCTTGGTTTGAAAATGTCTTTCAAAGCCAATTATGCGATGTACGTTATTTCATGCCCCCACCTAAATTTTTATTTTCTTATAATGTAGCCACTGGCGGTTTAAACTTCAAATTTCCTGAAAAAAATTAACTAATAAACATTAGTTTAGTTAGCCTTCAATCCGGAATTTTTTTTTAAATGGCAAACTATATTATTGTTTTAAATTCATTCAAAGATAAACTGGGTAATGACATTTTTCTGAGCAAACCGTATAGAAGAGTAAAAATTGTAGAATAACACTAGGCTGGAAACGCGCGTTTGGCTAGCCTAAAAAAGGGTTTCGAATTTAATTTAAATTTTAGAATTATAAAATTTGCACATTAATATTTCGTGCAAAAATTCTTTTTTAAGAGGGTTGCATACCAGAATAAGCCTTTTTTTTCGAAATTATTTGTTTATTTAATTTTGGAAACTGATAGGAACAAATGAAATGTAGTAGGACCTAGCTAGCATAAATATTCTATTATTTGTTTAAATTTTTTTTAAAATATATGTATATTACGCTTCATGGAAATATGTCCGTAATGTTTACCAGACCCTCTACA
>JAQGCC010006384.1:0-10295 GCA_034698905.1 Xestoiulus laeticollis
GCCCAAAATCCTCACAGAGCAAGAACTCTGGTCCAGTGTTTTGTCGTCAGACGTGGACCAAGGTTTGCTCAAACTTTTGTTCAGACTTGCCCAAAATCCTCACAGAGCAAGAACTCTGGTCCAGTGTTTTGTCGTCAGACGTTGACCAAGGTTTGCTCAAACTTTGGCTCAGACTTGCCCAAAATCCTCACGGAGCAAGAACTCTGGTCCACGCATAGTGTTTCGTCGTCAGTCTTTCCAGGTCATGCAAGACCATCGTGCGAAGTGGTGACAATATGGTCGCTGGAGAAAGGAGAAAACAATACGGTGGGTCAAATGCAGGATGGTACCGTAACGATGGACCAGTGCCCATTATACTAGTAGTGTCACCCCCTGCGTTTGACCCCATCGAACGGGTTTTCCCTCTCCAGCGGCCATGTTGTCACCACTCGGCACGATGGTGCCACCATAAAATATCAGTGAAAATTCCCCGGTGGCCAATGCATCCCCATAATTCATTTCATTAGAGTTAATTCGCGTTGCTCCGAAACCATGATTGGTCGGTCCGCGGGTTAATTAGCCTTCCATTAATTAAATGCGACAGAGATCATACTCACGCGATGCGCAATTAAACGCGCGAATATCTTTTCGACATAAGCGCGCGTATTATTCCAATGCTACTCTCCTTGCCCCCCCCCCCTCCATCCCCCTCCCCACCCCCCGTTTCACTCTGAGCTTTATCCGTTTAATAAACATTAATAACGAACTGCGGAGAGAAATGTTTGAAAGTTGGATCGCGGAATCGCGCGTTTTGTTCATTTTTTTATGATTTATTACGTGATGGCCAAACGCTCGTCTTGCGTTCTCATTTATTGCTTCGGCAACATTTTTTCCATCACTCCCCCCCCCCCTCCCCCTCCCCCCTCCCTCCAGTTATAAATCCCAACGTCTCCTCCTCGCTATGGCACGCGTGCGCGGTATAAAATACCTCGCATAGTTGGATCCGCTATAAAATGATACTTTTTGATTAATGACGCGTAAATCCAATAGCCTTACACGCGGGCTAACGCTACTTTCATTCCCCAAACCATTGCGAGAAATGATGCCATGTATGTTCCTTCTTCTGTTTGGCATTCTCCCATCATCCTCCTCTTCCTCCTCCTCCCCCTCCCCCTTTTTAATGGAATTCCTCCAACCACTCCCTTAAAACCGGTTTGTAAACTGAAGCAGGTGGCATTGTGGGTACTTCAAGGTCAACCTGTGGGAAAGGTCATTGTCCTAGGTCTCCATCAAACCCTCCAGGGATGAAATGGGAACCTTAAGTCGACCTCTGATTGGCCTTCTCTCCATTTTTAATGGAATTCCTCCAACCACCTCCTTAAAACCGGTTTGTAAACAGGAAGCAGGTGGCATTGTGGGTACTTCAAGGCTAACCGTGGGAAAGGTCATAGTCCTAGGTCTCCATCAAACCCACCAGGGATGAAATGGGAACCTTAAGTCGACCTCTGATTAGACTGATTGGCCTTCTCTCCATTTTTAATGGAATTCCTCCAACCACCTCCTTAAAACAGGTTTGTAAACTGAAGCAGGTGGCATTGTGGGTACTTCAAGGCTAACCGTGGGAAAGGTCATAGTCCTAAGTCTCCATCAAACCCTCCAGGGATGAAATGGGAACCTTAGGTCGACCTTTGATTGGCCCTCTCCCCCTTTTTAATGGAATTCCTCCATCTACTCCCTTAAAACCGGTTTGTAAACTGAAGCAGGTGGCATTGTGGGTACTTTAAGGTTAACCTTTGGGAAAGGTCATTGTCCTAGGTGTCCATCAAACCCACCAGGGATGAATTGTGAACCTTAGGTCGACTACTTCAAATGGGAACCTTAGGTCGACCTTTGACCCTCTCCCCCTTTTAAATGGAATTCCTCCATCCACTCCCTTAAAACAGCTTTGTAAACTGAAGCAGGTGGCATTGTGGGTACTTCAAGGCTAACCGTGGGAAAGGTCATAGTCCTAGGTCTCCATCAAACCCACCAGGGATGAATTGTGAACCTTAGGTCGACTACTTCCAGATAGTGCGCTATATAGAGGGACACTAATTCCAGGTAGTGCGCTTTATATAGGGACGCTAATTCCAAGTTGTGCGATGTACAGAATTTTGCTACTTCCAGGTAGTGCACTGCATTGAGGGATACTTCGTGCAGATAGTGCACTATGTAGAAGGATGCTATTTCCAGGTAGTGCGCTTCATAGAGGGGTGCTACTTCCAGGTAGTGCACTGCATAGAGGGATGCTTCGTGCAGATAGTGCACTATATAGAAGGATGCTATTTCCAGGTAGTGCGCTTTATAGAGGGGCGCTACTTCCAGGTAGTGCACTGCATAGAGGGATGCTTCGTCCAAGTTGTGCGCTGTATAGAATGTTGCTACTTCCAGGTTGTGCACTGCATTGAGGGATGCTCATTTTAAGTAGTGCATTATATTGTTGGATGCTACTTCCAGGTAGTGCACTGCATAGAGGGATGCTATTTCCAGGTAGTGCACTGCATAGAGGGATGCTAATTCCAAGTAGTGCATTATATTGAGGGATGCTACTTCCAGGTAGTGCACTGCATAGAGGGATGCTAATTCCAGGTAGCGCGCTGTATAGTGGGATGCTACTACCAGGTAGTGTTCTTGCTCACCGACAAGTGCAGGGCCAGCAGAAAAAAGGTTCCAATCCTCAGTGTCCATGAGTACATTGAGGGGGAATTAAGAACCTTAGGTGGTCCTTGCTCACCGACATGTGCAAGGCCATCGGAAAGGTTCCAATCCTCGTTGTCCATCGCATCCTCCGGACAATCAAATAAACCGCAGGTGATGCTTGCTTGGCAACAAGTGCAACTCGTCAAACGGGCGCTGATAAATGTCCACGCTTCTCGGTAACCATCTCGACTCGCAAGCAGCATGGAATCGCAGAAGCGCTGTCACTTACGCCTAGTAGCACTTGTACCCGCTAATGCCGTTATATAGCGAGGGGCTTCTTGCGTGCTTTATATTTTCTTTGAAGTTGTCACTTCCAGGAATCGATGAATGTATCGCAGTCTGACATCCGACTTTGTTAACGTTTCCAGTCGCTGATACGAGTCGATAAAACATCCGACGACAGCAGATGGCGCGCGCTTTTTTATTTTCATTGCACGACGAACATTAAGTTATAACGCTGCAACGAACAACTTCCCGACGATGGACATAATTCCTTCTCTATTTTTTTTTTTTCGACATTTTTTGGAATTGTGAATAATGGCAGACTTGCGTTTGCGCGGTGATGATGATATAACGTCTTTTCCTAGCATGTAGATTATGTTATAAATACACGGCAAGAATATCGGGTACTTCTCTTTTTTTTTTCTTTTCTTTTTGGATTGTGTGGTGCTACTGGGAAGTTATCGTGTTTTACATCTTTTAGAGCTGTCGCTTCTATGAATTGATGAGCGGTATTAGTTTTCGGATCTGGCAAATGAAAGCGCCACTAGAAAGCGATTTTAAAGGGTTTAAAGGGTTAGATCTTGTATCTTGTACGATTTTTCATTAGGCTTGTTAGTTTGTTCGTTCGTTCGTTTGTTTGTTTGGTGATTTAAGCGCTACTAGAAAGCGATTTTAAAGGGTTTAACAGCGGACGGTTTTGGCAGCGGAGACTGGTTTACCTGGTGGCATGTTAGATCTTGTACAATTGTTAACTAGGCTTGTTTGTTTGTTTGTTCGTTTGTTTGTTTGGTGATTTTTTACGTTGGCCTATTTCTGCACACGAGGGCTAAACGCCAAAGCCAGGGAAAGGGCCCTCCTTCGCCTCCATGGAAATTTTGCCTACGAGGGGGGTGGACTTCCACCCTTTTCCCCCCCACTCGAGGGATCTTTAAAGCGCAGTAAGCAAGGGGGATCTACTAGTGCTCGCAGCGGTTAAACGGTTAACCGGAAGCCGTCTCAGAAGCGGTTAAACGGTTTGTATTTTCCGTTTCGTTTTACACGGAAAAAATGGAAAACTTGTTACTAAAAAAAAGAATAGTTTGCTGCCCGAAAATAACCGATTTTTGCGACCGTTACAAGCAACTAGATGTTAATATATTTGAAAAAATTCTGGATGTATCATATATAAACACATACTTTGTTAACCGTGTTTACCCAGCTATCGTCGACCTGTAGATGAATATCTAGTTAACGCGATTATTAGGTATACAACTTGAAAACAACAGGTAACAATCGAGCATTTGTTTACTGAAAATGCTGGTCTTCTTAGCAGCAAGCACGAAGAACATGTAGGTAAGATATTGTTTAAAATAGTTATCAATCAATAAAAGATCCCTGTTGGTAAACCATATTTTCAGTTTTGTTTAGTAACGTAACGTTACTAACGTTTAAGAATCGGTTTCCGTTTAACCGACCGAAAAAAAACCGGTTAAACGTTTGATAAGATAACTAATTTTTTGTGACCACTAGGATCTACACGTATCCTTTGTTTAAACTCTCGTTAGAAAGAACCGCCACTTTAGAAATTTCGCCCTTTCGAAAAACTTCCACTGACCTTCGGCCGAGGATCGAACCACACACCCTGGGATTGAGAGGCATGCGCGCAACCACTCTACCACCGGCGTTCGCTCTCTCGGTGTAAGGAGCAGTATCTGCTACCGACCAATATGTGCATACATATTGCGTATTAGCTGCTCGGTAGAACTCACGTTCTGTACCACGGACCTCTCGATATAACGAACGGTTCGGCCGGTTCATCCCGCGATGCTAAATAACTTTATAACGAACTGCAATTTGATGTCTTAGGGGTCAGAGACAAAGAACATCGCGGGCGGTTGGTAAGATTTCCATTTTTCGTTGATTTTAAGGATTGGTTTTTGAAAGTTAGTATCGTAAAACATTCTAACGCTTACGTTAAGGGTTACTCGGAATACAGCTAGACAGCTTTAGAACGTAGACTCTCTCTACGGCATTTGGCAAAAATTGTATCTGCGGTGGTCGATAGAAGACGGAAATGTTTTTGGGGGATTGAAAACAACGGCATTTCAAGAGCTGAAAGCTGACTAGGAGCAAAAAAAAAATTTGTAAGAGCTGACTTCCGCTCGATATAACGAAAGACAAATCCCATGCGCACTGTTGTTCCTTGTATCGAGAACCACCGGCTGCGCGAAATCAAAATATTGATTATTCGCCAGCCGTTCTTTAAACATTCGTCAAAAGGGTTGAGTGATTAAATTTAATTGGGGGAACACTGTTCCCCGTTCAATTTTTAAAAATCGGAGGAGCAAAATTCACATCCCCCAACCCCACCCCACCCTGTCATAAGCAATATTTTCATTTAGGCGATGACCCGCCACTCGTGTCGCGGAAACAGGCCTATACGTTAAAAACCCGTAAAACAAACAAACCCTCCCGTTCCCATCGCAGTCGGTCTCATGAGAACTAGCCCTTGCCTTAACCTGGTGATGGATTTTTCCCGGCAACCATTGTGTGTAAACAAAGAGTGTCAGCCTACATTTCCTCTCCTCTATCTCCCTCCTTTCCCTCTCCTTTATCCACTGGCCTCGTCTGACCTCAGTGGGGAATTTCCCCTCCTCTTGTCTTCCTCTAGCTATCTATCTATCTGCTCCGGTTTTTTCCGCCCTCCTAATGGTGGGGGATTAAGCCAGCTTCCAACGCTTCCTTCGGCGATGCTTGCCGATGCTTGCTGATGCTTCCAGGCCCTTATCACAGTTCCAGGCACTTGTTGAGATTTATGCTCCACTCCAACGGGGCTTTTCTGGATAAGACCTCGCGCTCTAAAGATCACAATGCGACGAAGCGCCGTATATCTATCGCGCGCGCGCTCCCCACGAAAGCTACAAGTGCGTGCCCTGTCATCCTTTTTACGCGCGCTTTTTTCCCCTTCTATATATATATATATATATATCGGAATCTGAATTAATTACATTTCCGATAATTAGGGATCCTCCCCGCACGAACAACGTACGAGATGCGGCTCGCTCTGCTGACACGAAAACTACTTCCGTTTTCTTTCTGCGGATCGGAAGGAGCGTTTTAATGACGATTGCGGCTTCGTTTACTCGTTAATTTATAGAGCTACCTTTTTTGCCGTGCGGCACGGATTTGGAGAAAGTTGCTTTGAAGTGGCATCGAGGGCGCCACGGTCGAAGTCCGGCAACGCCATCTACGGTTGTTGAGAACCTGAATCGAGGAGAATGGACTCGCGGAATCGCTCTTGGAAACTTGTTCGGAAGAATTCTTTAAATATGACCGCGAGGGCACTGATCCGGAGCAAGTTGCTTCGAAGCGGCATCGAGGGCGCCACGGTCGAGTCCGGCAACATTATCTACTGTCGTTGAGAATCTGAATCGAGGATAACGTACTCGCGGAATCGTTTGTGGAATGTCGTTCGGAAGAATTCTTGTTACGACCGCGAGCCGCGAGGGCACGGATCCGAAGCCAAGTTGCTTTAAAGCGGCACTGAGGGCGCCACAGTCGAGTTCGGTAACGCCATCTACTGTCTTTGAGAACCTTAATCGAGGAGAATGGACTCGCGGAATCGTTCTTGGAATCTCGTCCGGAAGAATTCTTGAGATACGACTGCGAGTACAGTGCCGCCTAGCCACACACATTAGGCCTGTAAGACTTCCCGCTTCGCTTTGCCAAGATGGCGGCTTTTAGAGTTATAAGAGCGCCGCCATCTTGGGAATACTAAGATTGGAACCTGCTACACGACGAGGAAAATCAAGCGAGAGGTTTAAGGTTTTTTAAGATGGTTGCGTTTTGACTAACGAAACCCAAGATGTCCGCTTCTGGAGAAAAAGGAAGCTGCCATCTTGGAAAGATGAACACAAGATGGCCGTCTTTAGGTGTGCTGGGAAGCTGCCATTTTGGAAAAAAACAAAATGCGAATGACTGCTTTTGGAGTAATATGAAATCCAAGATGGCAGCGCTAGGAGTAACCGATCACAAGATAGCTGCTTTTGGAAAAACGAAGCCCAAGATGGCCGCTTCTGGATTAACGAAACACAAGTTAGGAGCTTTCGGCGTAAAAAGGTAGCCGCCATCTTGGAAACAATAAGCGATACTAAGTGACACAATGAAAGCTTCGGGAGTTAGAGTAACCCAAAATGGCCACTTTTTGAAAGATGGAGACGCAAGATGACCGCCTGGCTTCAGAGCAAATGGGAGCGGCCATCTTGGAAACAACAAGCGATACTAAGGGACACAATGAAAGCTTCGGGAATTAGAGCAACCCAAATCGTCACTTTTCGAATGATGGAAAGACACAATATGGGCCCCTGGCTTCGGAACGAATGGGAGCGGCCATCTTGGAAACAATAAGCTACGGGAGTTAGAATAACTTAAAATGGCCACTTTTCAAATGATGGAGAGACGCAAGATGACCGCCTGGCTTCGGAACGAATGGGAGCGGCCATCTTGGAAACTATAAGCTCCAGGACTTAGAATAACTTAAAATGGCCACTTTTCGAATGATGGAGAGACGCAAGATGACCGCCTGGCTTCGGAGCGAATGGGAGCGGCCATCTTGGAAATGAATGTCGTTAGGAGGTGCTTTACCCCGCGCGATGTAATATCGCTAATTCCTATCAATGACGTCACGTCACGGTTTATTTTTGGCTGAAAAGGCATTTTGAGGCCCCTACGAAAATGGAGCCGAGTCCGTTAATATAATCTCTCTCTCTCTCGCTTTTAACGAATTTGGCCCTAGGCCTAATGGGCCGGAATCCATTAACAGTCGATAAAAAAACACGACTAACCACCCCCAAAAAAAAAAGAGAAAGAAATAGGCCTTTCGGGAAAATGCGTTATCACAATTCGTGCTTTTTTTTTATGTTATTTGGATTGAAATAAAAAAGCCAAACAAAGCCCTTCTCCTGGTTGCTGCTTTTTTTCTGAATCAATCCGTGTTTTCGTGCTGCGAAAACCTTAAGACCCCGTAATTTTCGGCGGCGCTCCGGCTTGAAGCTCTTTAAAAACCCTCCATTTTTGCAGGGGGGAAGCTATGGGGAAATCCCCCTCACGCCATGCCATGCCTTGTTTTTTTTTGTTTTTGTTTTTGTGTGTGTGTGTGTGTGTGTGTGTGTGTGTGTGTGCACCGATTAATGCGTGCCGAAGACGCATTACGTTACGGCGCTCTTAATGCCGGGGTTTAAAAAAAAAACCAAATTGCTGCAAGATGGGACTTGCAAATCCGAGACTCGAGCACGACATCTTCGACCACCTGAGCATCGATTTTTTTAAGCACCGGAGGAGGGTTGCTACTACACCGGGCGGCGTGTGGTGTAGCACTCTGCTGGCTACGGGTTGTGTGGTGTAGTACTGGTGTAATGATGCGTAGAGTAGCGCAGCGCAGATGCGGGGTTGTGTAGTGCAGTAAGTTAGAGGATAAAAGTTGTGCGGTGGAGTTCTTAGTGCATTACGTTGTGCGGTGGAGTTCTGGTGTAATGATGCGTAGAGTAGCGCAGCGCAGATACGGGGTTGTGTAGTGCAGTACGTTGTGGGATAAAGGTTGTGCAGTGTTCTGGTGTAATGATGCGTAGTGCAGATGCGAGGCTGTGTAGTGCAGTACGTTGTGGGATAAAGGTTGTGCAGTGTTCTGGTGTTATGATGCGTAGTGTAGCGTAGTGCAGATGCGAGGCTGTGTAGTGCAGTAAGTTAGAGGATAAAAGTTGTGCGGTGGAGTTCTTAGTGCAGTACGTTGTGCGGTGGAGTTCTGGTGTAATGATGCGTAGAGTAGCGCAGCGCAGATACGGGGTTGTGTAGTGCAGTACGTTGTGGGATAAAGGTTGTGCAGTGTTCTGGTGTAATGATGCGTAGTGCAGATGCGAGGCTGTGTAGTGCAGTACGTTGTGGGATAAAGGTTGTGCAGTGTTCTGGTGTTATGATGCGTAGTGTAGCGTAGTGCAGATGCGAGGCTGTGTAGTGCAGTAAGTTAGAGGATAAAAGTTGTGCGGTGGAGTTCTGGTGTAATGATGCGTAGAGTAGCGCAGCGCAGATGCGGGGTTGTGTAGTGCAGTACGTTGTGGGATAAAGGTTGTGCAGTGTTCTGGTGTAATGATGCGTAGTGTAGCGTAGTGCAGATGCGGGGCTGTGTAGTGCAGTAAGTTAGAGGATAAAAGTTGTGCAGTGGAGTTCTGGTGTAATGATGCGTAGAGTAGCGCAGAAAAAGCAGATACGGTGTTGTGTAGTGCAGTAAGTTATAAGATAAAGTTGTGCAGTGGAGTTCTGGTGTAATAATGCGTAGAGTGGGGCAGTGCAGAAAAGCACAGGTGTTGAGGGTTGTGTAGTGCAGCACTGGTGTAAATGATGCGTAGAGTAGCAAGGCACAGGTGTGGGGTTGTTAAGTGCAGTACTTTGCTAATTACTAAGGGGTTGCACGGTGCAGGTCTTGGGGGTTGCGCGGTGCAGTACTCCGCAAAATATTTCGTAGGTGTTGTGCTCACTCTGCAGTGCAGATCTAGCGTGTAGTGTGGTGCAGCTGTAGGATATTGCGTATTGTATAATTTCGGTGTAAAAGCGCAGGTCGTACTCTGCGAGTGCAGATGTGGTGTAGTGTAGTGTAGTGTGGTGCAGCTGTTTTAGAATCGGTGTATAAGAATCGAGGAGCCGCTGCACAGGTGCACGGGTGCAGTGTAGTTATATAAGGGCATTGGCAGTACAGGTTTAGTGTAGCGTAATGCAACAGTTTACTCGTGTTTGGCGCCTCCTCCTCCCAATACAACATTCTTGACCAGACCGGGATTTCCCCTTTCCTTGTCCAATCGCGATTATCGATCTCTGCAAAGAGCGACGACTGGAGCCTTTAGTATAACTCTATATCGATTCTGGCACTCTTCCTGGCCGATGACGTGCCATTGGTCATCGAGGGGTTAGGTGGGGGTGAGGGGGTGAGGGGGTGAAGGGGTGGGGGTGGAAAGGGGGTGGGGGTGGGGGAGAGAGAGCCATGACGAACAATAGAGCGAAGAGAGAGAGAATGGGGACCTCGTTCATCAGGAGACGCCTTCTGATGGACGTATCTGCACTGCGGATGGAACTTTTGGGACACCTGTTGGAAGGAACACGTACGACACTGTATAGGAGGAGGACTGTCCGCGGAAGAGGTCAAGAGACAGTGGACGGCCGCGAGTCTTTCTGCATGCGGAGGAGACACTTGATGATGGCAGGGTGTTTCTAGTGCGAGGCATTGATTGGATGATATATAGTCTTCCTGAAGATGAGGCAGTAGTTAGAGACGGTGCATGACTACTGTCTTGGGTCGCGATTGTTTCGATCCCATGTGCAAGACAGTG
>JAQGCC010006385.1:0-10294 GCA_034698905.1 Xestoiulus laeticollis
TTTGGTATGGAAGAGAAGTGGAAAGGGCACTCATGCACTGCAGCAAGCATGCAAACAACACGAGGTTGCCTTAAATTGTACCAAGTGAAGGCACTGTAATATCGCTCGCAGCATGGCCTACGCTGTAATGTTTTCTCTTATGCATGCCAAATGCTATATCATGCATGCAATGACTATGGGAGTGAAGTTTTTGCGAGACTCAATTTGCATACTTATTATACGGTTCGTCGATCTATCCACAATTAATGGTGGGCGACAGCGCAGTGCTGCTGATGTTGAAGGTGGTGACAATCTCCCTATTTCAAGATCAGGTAACAGGGCAATTTGAGTGAAAATAATCAAGAAGATGGACCACTGATGCATAGATTTCATCCAATGCAGATGAGTGTACAGATTTTAATTATAATTTCAATGATCTTCATTTCGGATGAATGATACATTTTTTGATTAAAAAGCAAAATTACACTGCAAATCAAAACATCTAAAGTTATAAGATGTCCCCAGAAATAGCAAGCATCTTATTTCCACCAGTGACGGAGGCTGAGAAGAGTGCCTCGGTCACTAGTAATTTAGATGAAGCGCCATAGATTGGCGCCACAACACAGAATATCACAAGCTCGGCCAGCCCACTCAAGCCTCCGTCAAGTAAGCCTTAGCATATCCTGTGGCTATCCTGGCTTAGTTTTTCTACTTTGAACACATGCACCTACATGTATTCAAGGCAACTTTCCAACTCAAAATTAGCTTGTTGCACGAAATGGTTAAATTGTATGGTCATGAAAGAAATAAAACATGTACAACTAGTTGCGTGAAGATTTTTCACATTTGTTCAAATTTATTTTAACCTGATTGTGATGCTATTCACTGCAAAATTGGTGATTGGAAGAAGTAGAGGAATTAGTATTAATGTCGCTGAAGGGGATGTGACCACATAGAATGGTAGAAATGAGGGATGAACTATAGCGTGGGATTAAATTGAAAATGAGCCCGATTCAATTATGAAAATTGAATGTACATGTATGAAAATAAAAGGATTGAAATAGAGTAGTCCGAAATTTTGAATAAGGGCGCTATATAATTAGAAAAAATGACGCCCACCATACGTATAGTAATAGCCGGGCTGATTAAGAGTGTCTGATAATAGTTTAACTACCGCACTTTAATTATTACCAGCACTCCCGTACATTACACGTATTATATTCTATTAATATTTATAATGGCATCATATGCAGACCAACGTCAAAGGAAACCGCATTACTGAAATATTTGGTGACATTCTATATTCTGAAGGCATGATTAATTGAATAAGAGTAGCCTGAAAGTATAACCAGGATTTATGGATAAACAATGTTCTACGAAGGCCTTAATTTGGTCGTCGCAGTACGAGCGCATATTGCAAATTAAATCTAATTAGACCCGAGCCCGGGTCGTTGTTAGACCACCAGGGAAGCAACCTGGATATACATTTTCCAAAGTCATGACACCAACGGTATTAAATGGAACCTAGTCGACCTTTGCACGGTGATGGCAAATACTGTATTATGTTCGCGGGGGCATTGATGCGGTCTAATGGCGCCGTATTACGTAATGAAGAAAGGTCGATACTGTCATCGTTAGTTGTCCTGTTTCATAAAATAGACCTTAATAACGGTGTTCACTCATAACTACTGCGCAATTTACTATAGTTCAGCACGGTGATGCTTTTATCAGAGAATGCAACCCATCCAAAACAATAAAATAGGTTAGTCAGAAAACACCCTAATTATGAAAGTATCTCCAAAAATGTATCATCTTTCAGCAATGATTATGCTAAGAAATGTTCTTGGAGTTACATTGTCTCATATCAATGAACCCTGCTTTTCATTAAGAGTATTACATTAGAGCTAAATCGATCCCTACACTGCAAATGGAAACATCTTAAAAATTGTCGCCAAAATAAGATGATAAAGATGCGTCTTCGCAAATTTAACTTAAATTAAGATAAATTTTTACAATAATTTTGTTAAAGGTAATGTCTTATTTAAAGATGCAACTAATTTTAAGTTAAGAAAGTGGTGAAATTAAGATGTATCTTTGCATCTTATTTCGGCGACATCTGAATATAAGATGTTTTGATTTGCAGCTGCTAGTGTAGTGAAAACTCTCATTATGTCTTATAAAGAAAATCTATAAAAATTTGGAACTTTCTTATTAGATCAATGAGACTTTCTAATTAGACTAGTGAGAATACAGTATATGAGAAATTTATGAAACTTTCTATGGAACTCCATAGAACTCTATGGCAAGAGTCCCTTAATAATAACATTTTATGAGTCTATTATGAGTCTCCTCGATCTAATAAAAATTTTCTTAACAATATTTGTAATTATTAATTGGTATAAAAATGATATGTTCTATAATCCCATATGATATAGGGTCTCATACAATGAGAATTTTTACTAGGGATAGGCTACATCAAAACGAAAATACTTTTTGCATGCACGTATATTTATGCATTTTTTATTAAATTTGAGGACAAAAAACAGCATAAAAAAGAATGAAAATACTATAAGCATAATGGACCCCTATTGGAAAAATATACTGGACCAATATTCCATAACCTAGTATCATTCTGGACCCTATGGGAAAAAAGTAAATGGCCCAGTATGATACTGTGTTATGGAATACTGGTCCCAGTATCGTTTTCAAATAGGGACAGCATGCTCACTGTTAATGAACTGAATCGATGCATTTCTGAACCTAAAATTCAACCCAACATGGTTCGTTTTGTGAAATGCGGATATGACCCTAAGTAATCAAATTATATATGTTGAATGACTGCAGTACGCACTCTAATGCTGCTCTGATTTTTTTAATAAAACGTCATCTAACAACTTAAGTGATAGTTCTGTAGACTTCAAATGACTCCGAACAGCAGAAGTTGACAAAAGCCATTATCATATATAACAAGGCAGATGAAATATGTTTCATAGTTCCAAATAAAGACAGCAAGTGTCCATTGATTCTGCACCAATTGCTTTTTGCTCCTTATGCATTAGGGGAAGGAAGAAGAAGAAAAAAAAAATAACATTGAATCAAACTGAGCAGATGAACTTCCTAAACTCGTATACTGTGCCTTTATTTCCGAGCCACAGTCAGTGCGATGCGGTAATTTTGAAAATCTTTTCTTGATCTGGGTATATGGAAAGCTTTTTTCATGCCAGTTAATGGCATAGTCGCCATAAACATCTTTTGACAAAAGTTGCCAAATACAGAAGATGCGCTGTTAGAAATAATCGCTCACATCGCCACAGGAAAGTAAAAAATAGAACAGAGGACTCCAAAATAAATTGCCCATTTCCTTATTAGGCTGCACGAACGTGGAAAAATTAGATGCCATTCTCCCTATGGAATAGTCCAGTCGTTGTTAAGCATTACATACATTGTACACTCACCCACTGGTCAATTCGTCATTTTTCTTCAAAGCCTAAGTTCTATAAAAATCTATATACTGAATGTACTGTATGCATTAATGTAAGGGCTATCTACTGTCTAGCACAAGTTATAGAATGTGATGTTCATCCACAATGTTTGTACAAATTTTCAAGAGCCTACTAAGTCTTTTTTATATAGGAAAGGACTTCGCCAGATACATGAATGGTATCATCTTTATATAAACCGTACATCAAACTGTTACAAATTTCATAAAATAATAAATGTAAATATCGCCATGGAGAAACATAATTATAACAGAGTAGTTGGTGCTCAAGAGCGTTCTTCGAAATCGTTTTCCAAGAATCGTGGTCCATGGCAGAAATGCAAACAAGGTTAATATGTTGAAAGTTTATGAATATTCATAACAAAACAGTCTGGCAAAACGATTAAGCTTACATTTTCAGTTAGTCGCAAGATGATTCTGACACTCGAAACGTACATGTTAATTACCAAAATCACCTATCGCATGCTGTAACTTTTCATCTTATAACTTTAAAAGTATAAGTAGCAGCTCGTAAAATAAAGAAAAGAGTAAACATACACATAGGGTTATGCAAATGAGACATTCGACCGATGTTGTGCGATACCCTAGGGTATATAAAAGTGCAGTGTACATGAAAGCCAATATATTTTCACTTGTGGCCTTTGTGGCCATACAGCATTATTCACAGTTGAAAATTCAAATTGCAGCCTCACATTAAGAAGCCCCGCAACAGGAAAAGCCCCACCGAATCATGAATAAAATCTATTTTATCGTACATTAGGAATTATTGGTGGAATTTTCGAAAGCCTCGTAAGCATTGCAGACGCCAGAAAAACCTTTTTCGATACTCAATTTATGAGCCCAATTCGCACTTTCGACATAACTCCTTTCCAACTAACGCAAAGTTTAAATCAGTCATTTGTTTACTTTAGGTATTCGAACAACCTGTACACGTCTGAAGAATATGCTGACACATGAATGGCAATTTTGCAACGCTGAATAGCTTTGCTCTTAGCTTCCTCTAGGGAACACCAACTGACAAGTGCTCTTCGTTTGGAAAATTTGGCTTTGCCATATGCGTTTGATATAAAATTTATCTTCCGTTTTTCAAATATGAAATTCTATTTCCAGTCAATGATTAAGCACGCTTGCAATAGAAATGCGTCGTAGTGTTGTCAAACAAGTGCTTGTATTACCTCAAAAGTGGAGGAACAAACAGAAAAGTTATCAAAAGTTGGGCGAATTTGCACTCCCAAAACTGTACAGTCGATACTGATCACATTATAAAAGTACGTGCTAAGGCATTGAGCATTTACATTTTCCAAGACAGGATTTTTTAAACATTACACAACTAATTTGTTTCGTGCAGTAATGAGCTAATAAAGTTGTACAGTTTGCTCGAACAACTTGAGCACTTCGATTTTATTTTGCAATTTCAATATTCAAAATTGAATATAGGAAACTTAAATAAAAAGCTCTATCGACATAATATTGCCATGCTTCAAACTGCCAAAAAAATTTAAGATAACATGCTGCTTTTAAAGAGCATGCTCTGCGACTAAAATTAAAGTTCATTCAAACATTTGCAATGTCAGCAACTGACAAAACAAAAACGTATCATATAAGTAAAATATATTTGGTTTACCACATTTTTTACTATAGTGTTTTACTAAAACTATAAAAACAGAGTATCCGCACATGGCCATACAGTAAAGTGGTTAATTTATTTAGGGGTTGAGATAGGTGTGACGTCTTTCTCGCATAAAGGTAATTAATAAACACTGAGTAATGAACGTTAATAATCGGCATTAACAAGCAGTTTTTTTATGACGCTTTCCTTTGAGGGAATTCTTAATGACAATGCAAATGATGGTGTGGCGTACCAAAGCAAAGTGTACACTATTTCCCTGTCATCTCATTATTATGCTAGGCGATATAGATCTTAATGATTACGGAGTAATTTTTATATGAAAAATACTGATGGCTTTGCGAGAATATTTGCTAACACTTCGTAGCTGTAATTAATGAGAAGAAATACCCAGTACCTTCAAACCCAGTTTAGGATACTTCATTTGCATATCTGTCAGGATTTGTTACTTACCTAGAAAAGAAAATATTAGGCAGTATTAAGTCAAAAGCCAAACAATGCATTGTGAACTAGGAATGTTACTTAATTATAATAATAAATCATCGTCAAAATAAGTTTTTATTAAATTAATGACAACACGTGCATAAAAATATTTGCACATACGCTTGTGGTACATCAAGATCAGAAACACATGTTTGAGGAATGCTATTTATAGGAACTTTAAATATTCATGGTCAATTAAGGTCATTTATATACCATGTAGCGACTTAATACAATATCAAACAGGTTTGTTGGGACTGGTCATTTAGGTAACAACTTTAATACACTGCAAATGAAAACATCTTAAACCCCCCCCCCCCCCTTCCAAAACAAGACGTTATGATGCATCTTTGGAAATTCAACTTAAATTAAGATGCTTCTTTTGCATTTCTTTTATTTACTGTCCGTCTTACTAAAAAATGCAACTAATTTTTAAGTTAAAAAAGTGGTAAAATTAAGATGCATCTTTGCATCTTGTTTTGGGGACATCTTCATTTAAGATGTTTTGATTTGCAGTGTAGGTCCTGCTAGTAAAGTCAAGTATTTTTGATTTTTCATACAAAAGCGCCAAGTGCATAGTCAGCAAAGCAGGTGCCATTTAGGACAATGCGTTTTGACAAGTGTTCCAGGGACCAGCAGATATACTAGAAAAGTCTTTCGATTTAGTTATCAGAATGACGAAGTACGTGAACGCAGAAAACATCCTTAAATTCGAGTAAATTCAAGCAGCTTTTGGCTTCATCGAGTGGACTGCAAATTCTCCCATATAGGACAAATGCATGGTTTTAGGCTACCTTATTTTTTTTTTATTAAATGCCATCGGCCACAACTTCGCACATATGCCCATAGTTTTCCACTGGCAAAATAAGTTATCGAATCGACAATTGAACAGGCGGCTGAATGAAGATAAAACAAGTTACAAAGAGGGACTGCTGGCTGAGAATATCAAAATGGTGCTCATAGTAGCCTACATAAGAAATTAAGAAGTGACCATTATTCGGCACAGGCTATGCACGAGTGTGGAAAAACAGGTCACGTACTCCCCATTGGTACAGAACGTTATATCCTTTACAAGTTAATGGGGCTCAGAAGTTAGAAAGTAAACTTGCGCTACTGGGAAGATATAGCAAGGCGACTCCGTGCAAGATGCGTGCATTGCGAGTGATTGAACAAAATTGCAAAAGAAAGGGGCAATAGGGAAGGAAGATGATATAAATCCTAATTTCGTTGACGTTTGCAATGTTCGACCGTAGGATTACACTGTAACTTTTGCTACTCGCCTGTTTTTACCAATGGCCTTATAAGGTTTCTCTAACTGCCCCTCGTTAAATGTGTCACAACTTTTACCCTCTCTTGTCACATCCATGTCTTTATATACTTACTGATAGACACAAGTTCTGTGAAGTTGCATAAAATGCAATACGTGTAGAGATATTAGACACATCCTAGCTGACAAGGGCTGTCTGGATTATGCTAGCATAATGAACAATGAGACAGCTTTAGTTAACTACATTATACTAGGGTACTGTACAAAGACGTTTCTGGTTATCCAGCACCACTAAATCAAAAATTGTTGCAAATATTGCATTAAGGAGGAAATATATTTTATGTAATTGTGTAATGTCGTAAAAAACTAATTTACAACATCAAAGTTGATATAAAGTGTATTTTAAAATCCTTTGGTGCTGCAGTCATACATGTATATCTTGTTTAGAAATACTTTTATAGGCTAAGAAATATATGAAAGCAGAATTATATTCTTAGAATTCTTAGAAGCAAAAAAGTAAACAATTTCAGCAAAGTGGTTATTTGAAAACTGATTCGATATAACTTTTTCCAGATTTCCAGAACTGAATAAAATGCATCATCGAGCACAATATAAATAATACTAATTAAAGTGTTTCTGGCACATTGTCTTTCACTGTGCAACGCTAAATCTCAACAATAAAGTTTCAACATATTAAACAGTTATAGCCGAAAATAATTTTACAACTATGAATAACATGGATTTCTGAGTAAGCTCATTGAATACATGGTAAACAGTTTAGAAATGACAATAATGAGATATTTTTTACATTGCTCCATGGAGATAATCCGATCCAAGTAAATATGAATCCATGGCAATCTTTCGCAACTATACTTTAAAAGGGGAGGAAAAACTAAAAATGTTAAAATCCGCCTCATGTTGCTTGTTTAGCCTAGCTTGCATGACAAAATCTATATTCAAAAGAACTAAAGAATTTAAGTAATAAACATGTTTGTCCTATTATAAAGGATTTCAACAATAGGGATATATTCTTTCAAAAAAAATTGTTTTCTACGGAACTAAACATCTATACAAAATTTTACATCCTACTTTCTTTACTTCAAATTATTTTTAAAAATGCATATATATCGTTTGTCAACCTATATGACTCCCACATGAGAATTTTAACAACATCATTAATAAATGTCGATATAAGAAATAATGGATAAATTAGTTCTAACCATCAATATTGATGTGTTATACTGATTTCATTGTAGTGTCTTCAAGGGTATTTTTATGATGAAATAACATTTTCATTCGTAATCTACGTTAATAAAAAATTTGTTATGAAAATACAAAGTCCTCATTAAAAATTAAGTTTATAAACCAATCTTTGTTATGCTTAATATTATAACCAGCTATATATAGCTCATTTTTGCTGAACAAATCCAATTGACCTTTTTCAACGCAAATTTAAATGTCGTTTTTATTCTGTCAGGATGAGTTACAGGCAAATTACTACAAACCTAAATAATGAGACATGGTATTACCCTGTAATTTATTTTTTTTCTTTCTAGAAGATTATCAGTAAGCCAGGAGATTTTGAAAACATCTCAAAATGCCTACCACATGTGCTTTTAAAAAATAACAACCGACAACAAAACTCAGTCATAATTATGATATACTTAATTATCACGTAATTAAGCATAAATTCAAGTTGAATATAAAAGTCATTTTAATCTATAGCTTTACTTAATTTTAATCTAAAATGTGCCAGTGTTATCTGAATTGAAATATACATGTATACATGGAGTTGATACGATTTACAGGCTAAAAAGCCGTTAAAAATCTTGACCATATGCAATATATGTAAAGCTTGTCATACCTCAATTGCGATTAAATTTTCTGAATACATGTATGTTGGTTAATAAAAATCCTATAGATTCGACTGAATTTTTTTTTCATTTGTAGGTCAAACATGATCGTAAGAACATGCTATATTGCAATGAAAACTGCACATACAGGCTAGTAGATGAATCTTCAAGGCAGCCAGGAATCAATAAAAGACGTGCTAAGATAAATGCATGCCTTCTGAAGTTGAATATTTTGTCGAAGGTTATGCCATAGGATTGAATTCTCCAGCAACATTAAACACAAGCCAATATAGTATACAAAAATAATTAAACTGTACGTTCTATTCATGCGAGCTTAATTTCAAATTTCAATGGTAAAATCAATATCAATGTGCACAGAAAACAAGAATTGCAATCTGTGTATAAGAAAATGATTTCTCATAGATAGTCCTTCTTGTATAGTGTACTGTCACTCCATGGTTTACAAGTACATTTCTACTCTTTAAATACAGTATTGATTTCATTCTTTTGTTTGTTATAAAAGCAAGTTCATCTCAATGTTTATATTTGATATTCTTTCTACGAACTTCATTAAAACTTAATATAATACTTGAGAGAAACATTTCATAAAAAAATGATACAATCGAAACACAGGAAAAAGTAAATAATTAATACTTCATAATATGGTTCAAAGAAGAAAAAAGGAACGTTATGTAATTGAAGAAAATCGATAAAATTGTGCAGCTAGGCATATACGAGGTTAATGAAGAAAAAAAAACTTATTGTACGCTCAAATACGACTTGGCAACCGATAACTATACTGTTCGATAAAGAATGGATTGAATTACAAGGGCTGACTAAAACAATGGCTGGTGCCGGAGGCCTTCAAATGTCATCACCAGAAGAAAACAAAGGGATTCAGAAATAATGAAAGAGAAAACTTTAGTTGTTTCCTTACGAGTTCATTACTTTTGCAATATAGACTTTCACTAAGAACCCTTTAAACTGGTTTCTTAGCTTTTTTGTGTGGCATGGATTCATTTGGCAAAATTGTCAGTTTGTTAAAGCAGTCATTTCACATATAAGTTTTTAAAGTGAACATGGGTAGTGCTCAGATAAGTAGGATTCAAAAGGTAGCCATTTACATTGAAATATAGTTTCGAAACAGCCCAGGTTACCCCCAATAGAATGATAGGGGCATTTTCAATTTTGATATAACCATGCCATAATAGGGTATTTTCACTACATTTATTTGCTGGCGGAATCATTGACTATATCTATTGACCACAGGTGGTTATATAATTAATTTTAAATTCCGATTCCACCCACCTTCCAAAAAGAAAGTGAATTCAAAAATTGCTGTCATTAGAAGAAAATGCAGAATATACCCATAATCTTGTTCATAATGTATTAAAGCTTATGAGACAGTTGATTTTGTTTGCTATTCGAGTTCAGTGTGTAACAAGTTTGTAACCGTTTAGTTTTTTTTTTTTTATATTTAAATGTAGTTATGGTTATAGTTAACTGACGTAATAATATTAGACTGAAATTAATTCTATTCCCCTCAAAGACTAATGTCGAACGGAATTGTGCTTCGTTCAATTAATCTA
>JAQGCC010006386.1:0-10293 GCA_034698905.1 Xestoiulus laeticollis
ATAAATCAAAGATGGCGGCTTTTTAGCGTCGGCCTCAACGCCGCCGCATTTCACATACGCATGCGCCGACGTCATATGTGATTCGCGTGCGGTGCGAAGATGGCTTTACCGGGGGACTGCCCTGCGGCCAACGCTCGGAGCCGTGCAGGTCCCTCGAGCATTACCTCACACTATAATACGTATATATATATACAGTCGCCGCGACGACTAATAACGGACCACGTGATGGTTTCATCGCATTCTGGTCCTTCAGCGCCCCCTGGTGACGTACGGGGCTTTGCTCGTTTCGATGATCGCCGCACGAGGTCCCCAGATCGAACCTAGAGCTGGTTCCTCGATCAATTTTGTTGGGTAATTGAAAGGCATTTTGTCCCATGTTGGTTATGCAAATGACCACCAGAGGGATCTGTATCCATGAGCCCTTTGATGTTAGGGCATTTTGGACCAATAGGAGCTTTTTCCCAGAAGTAGTAGGGTAATTTTGGTCTGCTAAGGACCTTTCTCTTGTGCTGTGGGTTTAGACCATGCTGGTTGCACCCCAGCTTCCCTATACAATATGTATTTTTGTTTAAAACTTAGAGACTTTTGTATAAAAGTTTAAGTTAAATTTAATCTAATGTCTAAATAATTTATTAAATTACAATACGAGTTCTTCCTTTAAATTCCTAGTGGAATTTTCATCTGGAGCTGAGGATTCCCTCAGATTTAATATAGGATTGTACCAGAATTGAAACCTAAATCTGGATGAAGAAGGGACTTAACAATGTCCGTTTTTCATCTTAGGAAAACGTACTTCCGGACAGGACCAGTAATTCAACTTTTGCCTCTCAAAAATCAACGAATTTCTCGATCTTGTTTTGCTAAAGGACCATATTGTGCAGTTAGGATGGAAACTGATTCCCATGCACACTTGCATAAACCAGCTACTTACGAGCGTAATTGAAGAGAATAGCTATTTTCATAAACTTTTAAACTAAAATCAAGTTTCTAAAAATATGATAAACTTTACGTGAAATATAATCAATTAAAACGTGTTTTTATGCAGCCATGGATGAATATGGAATTGATTTTATACATCAATGGCGTTTTTGCAAAAACTTAAATATGTCATTCAATTTGATGTATTTTCGTTGATTAAAGAAAACAAATTTGAGTCACGGTTAAAATGCACGTTTCCAATCGGTGAATTTCTCTTAAGGTCAACACTATAAACTGACCATGCCAATTAATGGCTGCAGGGAGATTATCATTTTGTTTGATCAAGCTCTCAACATTTGAACAGTTGCGCAACGAGGATGATTTGAAATGCTGTTTAATCCAAGAGGGATTATCGGTTTGTTTGATTAAGGTGCAGTTGAAGCAGTTTAACCTTCTGGCAGATCAAATCGATACACGTACGAACATTTAGCTTTGCCATTTTCAAATAAATTAGGTTTGTGTAGCGAAACTTGCTAAATGTGAATCCTCACGAAGCTTTTTGGGGCTGTTTACCTCACATATTCATGTATTATAAGCCAAATATTAAGGAAACGAAATGGTTAAACGCGTTAAAAACCTAGTAGTACTCGCTGCTGCCCCACCAAGGGAGGCAAATGTCACGTACACGAGTGTATGCGATGTTTGCCCGATTTCAGGGGCAGCGAAGATTTGGATATATTCATTTATAAATGGGTTATTTTTACTAAATTAATTTAAGGCCTGCATTTGCAGTGGCAGAATTATAAAGGTAGTCTAAAATGAAATGCCAGGTAATATTTAGAGAAGATAATTTGTACTACTTAATTACCTCTTAAACATAAAAATAATCTTAACAAAAATGCAACGCATTTACTCGAGATTAAAACGCTTTCTGATTGGCTAGTGATGCATGACGTCATATGTGTTGTCCGTGTATTTCTATCATTTAGTTTTATGCATTGGAAACAGATTTAATTTGGGGGTTTCAATTTACTAGTACGAGTATCTTATTAAAAGATGCAACAGTCTAACACGAAATCGTCGTTTTAATCATTTTTGATCCACATCAAAATTATCTATTTTCTCTGCCAGCCCTATATCAGCAATGTGAAAAAAGATCGTGATTTAAATAATTTAAATAATTTACCTGCATAATTTCATTTCTAGCGGAGTGAATTAATTGACATATGTCTGCAAGCGAGCACCGTTTTTTGGAGAAAATGTTACAATTTCTCTCGGAATTTATAAAAAAAAATACGAAATAACTTTTAAGAATAATCCAAATGTCACGTGACAAAATTCGATCATTGCTTTTGCACATGCACATTTGGATTTTATGTAAACTGTATTGCTTGTTTTTTTAAAAATAGCCAGAGAAATTGTGCAATTTTATAGGAAAAACAATGTTCTGGTGGACATATCTTTTCACAGACAAAAAATAAATTTTACAGGTAAGTTAATTAGTTAAATAGTAATTTATTCGAAGGTTTTTTGTATTTCTGGCAATAGGGCGCGGGCAAAGTAAGTGACGTCATGGCCGACATGTTGGATTTTTACCTCATTGGTGGGGAATTAAAAATTTAAATTTAAATTTGATTATTTAAACACTTTCGGTCATATCAGATATGGCCAAAATTTTAATATTTATCTTCTAGTTACAGCATATAATCTAATATTTCGCCAAAAAATACATGTCGTATAATAAAATCTCAACCACTGTTAAAAGTACTCCTTTTAAAATGAGACATTTTTGTTTGCTGACTGTACATGATTAGGTGAGTTGAATTGAATTGTCCCGCTAGGATTATGGTTTTATCAATGCCTCGTATCATTCGTGAATTGCTATAGGATGATCCGGAAATCAGCGATATGGAGAATGAATGTTGTTTTGACAAGCGACAACAATGACTCTCATCAAACTTCTATCGCTTTTTCGATGCTTTTGTACGTGAGGGATTTTGATTTCTCCATCAATCGTAACTACGAAACACGTACGCTATATACATGCATTCCTTTTGACCATTTATCAATTCGCCCAAATGTGCTCGTTGACTTCCAGTTGACAACTGCATCGCAATAGACGTAATGACTGAATTTTTCTAATGACTGTTCAATTTTCAAAGGGAATTACCAGGTGGGATTTCGTAAAATCGTATTTTAAAGTGGAAAGCTTATCCATGAAAAGATTATTATATACGTTTAAACTTAAACGTGGTTTTATTTAAAAACAAAAGTATACCTTGTATTTGCATGATATGTGGCGAAATGAGTTTTCTTAAATTTGAAGTCTTTTGTAAACATGAAATGCCTCTAAAATATTCATAAGCGTTTTAATCAACGTGGAAATTAAAATTTACCCAGCATTAATTAAATTAATATTTAATCAATTAATTAAGAAGATTTTTTTTTGTATTTTAAAATTATACACTGCTATAGTATCTCGCGTTTCAATGTATAAATTGAAATCTATTAATAATGTCAGTTCTCATCAGATTGAGAATCACTTGATATTATTTTAATAACATTATATTTTTTTAAATCTTCGCTGCCCCTGAAATTGAGCAAACGTTGCATACCTACGTGTACGCATTGTTTGCCTCTGTTCAGGGGCAGCGAGCACATGCTTTTGAGTGTAAAAACATGTTTTGAAAACCGTTTTGGTTATAATTAATGTGATTATTTTTTAATGTTTAAACTCTAAATATACTTGAGTTTAGATCTGATTTTAAATTTGTGAACAACCCTTGGATATTAAGGGCTTTTAAGAGTTACCAGCTTTTAAAGCTGTTGGTTTAATGTCTCCATTCGTTTAGCAAAAGGCGAAAAGCTGATGACCCAGGAATTAAAGGTGATCAGTTACACGATTCGTTTATTTTCATCAATTGGCAAGTAGCGTTGACCTTTCACCTCTCCGCTCGACCTCTTTTAACCGTATCTTTTAGCTCCCCCTCCTTTTTTTTTGTTTGAGGCTCATCCTTCCCATTGACTTTTTTTTTGCTGGTGAGGGAAGTGGGGGTAAATAGTCCAAAGAAGGCAATTGTGCCAGCATTTTCTGGTGTTCGTCACATATTCAGTCAGCCATTATCCCCCCTTTCTCCCTCTTATAAGCCATAAAGCGAGGGGGATCCCGTGACGAGATGCCCCCCCCCTCCTCCTCCTCCTCCTCCTCCTCCAAACAGAAGGGGGTCCAATCCAATTGATCACCTCCTTATCTTTCCTTAACGCTTCAGTTAGAATGCAAAAATAATAGAGAATGGCTGAGGAACCCTTCGCTTTATCGGTCTGACACCAATAGGAGGGGACGACGTAAAACGAGGGGGAACCCATATGAGGAGGAGGGAAGGGATCCCCCATCCCACCTACATCACCCAAAAGAGAAAATGGGGGATAAGGCTTGAATTTGATGCTCTCGTGAGCGGACACACGATAACGACTCACTAGGAGAAAATACAGGGGGATCCAAAAGAGGAAAATAGAAAAATACGAGGGGTTATAACCCCCTCCCACCAAAAGGAACGTGCAGGAGGGGGTGAAACGTAAGAGTGAAACCAAGTAGAGACACCCTAAAAGTTAACATGCCAATGGAGAAATACAATAGTGAAAACCAATAGAGAAATTTAACGTTAGTCTAATCGAGTGCATTTGTATCTATCAAAATGATCAATGTTCAAATATAATGGGATCTATATACATGTAAATGAAATATTACCACCAGGGGTTTGCCCATCTTGTGGATATACAGAATTTACGAGCTTAAAATTACAAGTTTTGTTAGGGAATATATATAAATACACACGATAGAAGAACAGTGAAATCTGTATATAACGGCCCTCCATATAGCGTACTATTTGGAATTTGTTCATACCTCTATGGCCGGCACGGATCGATTTTATACAATAAACTCACCTTATATAGCGGATTTCCTGCGAAATGCGACTTGCGTATTCGTTTCCTGGGACAAAATGACGAATTTACCTTTGAATAGCGTACTTGAAGAGCATTCGCCAATGCAATGATTGGTGAAATGTGACACTATGAGATAAATTTGTTTTTTAAATGTATTTTTTGGTTTCCTTTGTTAAAAATCATTAAAAATGCAACATTTCTTTGTGAATCTTAATTAATAATAGTCAACTCTTTAGATGTACATGCATGTACATGTACATTTACCCGTGGGTGCATGTATGGTCATCGCTTTTGCTGAACCTCCATAGAGCAGATCCCTCCAAATTACATATATCCATGGCTCGATCCCAAGCGAGTATGCTATAGACTATACAGGTTTCACCGTACATGTATAATGTGCATGCTTAAAAGTAACGCCCAGGGGCAAAATGATGATGCGCAACATAGCACGCGCGCGTCTCCTATTATATTAAACTGCATGCGTTTATTTGTTAGTTGGTTCGTTGGTTCGCATGCCAGCTTACAAACGGCTTACGAAACGAACTCTGTAAACCTACACTAAAACCTACTTTTCTAAATTTAAAAACTAAAATTGAACTACCTCTACTATCTACAGACATTATAACTTAGGATTACTTACCTGTTTACGTCCAAGAAACACAAATAATGCCATACTTTACCGAAAATCCTTTTTCTTTTTACGGGAACACCTCAGCCGTCGCCATTTTTTTCCCAAACGTGTAGTTTGGATGGCTGCCGGCTTACGTTAACACTCCCCCCATCCTTTTGTAAAGTCGATTTTCTGCTATCGGCTTACCAACCATCGCCGGCTTGAATCTAGAAAATATCGACCAAGCGAAACTCCGTAGAAACCGGGAACTTCCCCTATAACTTGTTACGGAGTCACGCGTAGTCGAAAACAAGAACATACAAACAAAATTACGTATACTAGCTTTTACGGAATAATTCGTCTATTGTTGATTAGGGTAAGCAACTCAACTTAAGCACCGTAGTTGCTCGGTAACTCCGTTTTGATTGTTTAAACCTGGTTTCGGCTACCGAATTTTTGATATTTTTGATGCAATAAAAATAATTTGCTTATTTATTTCTCTGTAAAAATATGGTAACAAAAGCAAGCGGCCCTTTGTCAATTTTTATTTGGCTTTTATGATACTATTTCTACTGAGAAATAAAAAAGCAAATTATTTTATTCAATCAAAAATATTATAAACAAAAATTTGTAATCGTAAGCCAGGTGTATAAACTATCATTCGGGGTTCGATAGCGTATGACACAAAAATGCAAGCTGTAATATGAAGCTAGTGATGAGCAGATGTCAAATCCATCATTTATCTACAAATGGCACAAAGACACAGTGAAAAATATACAAATTTTCATATCGACATCTCAGCATTTATAAAAAAAAAAAAAAATTATTAATACAATATTTGACATTTTCTAGTTTGCTAACTGAGAATAAATTACACACATTGGTAAAACTGTACATAAGCAATTGATGAGGTTTTCTGTCCTATTTTGACATGATTTCTCGTTAATAATATATTTGTAATGCTCTTATTGTCAAAATGTTGTCATTTCCGACAAACCGTTATCTGGAATCATCGATTAAAGCATCGAGCATTAATTGAAAGACATGAAGAAGGCGTACGCGTTTATCAGATCAACTGCCATTTCACTCCATCGCTAGTCTTAAATCACAAACGATGGTAAAAGAATCACAAAATGGCAAATGAAAAAAAAAAAAAAAAAAAATCAAAGTTAAATGAAATATCCGATACGAAAATACTCGTGTTATTTTTTTTTTTTTATCATATTAGTTTTCAATTTGAAGTAAAAAGCGTCTAAGGATAAATGGGAAAGAGATTGAATTACGGACAAAAGCTTAAGAATTATAACTCTTTAAACTTTGATGTTCTTTTTAAAAGGGTAAAGGCGATCCCTTTTTCTAATAAAAGTAATTTTAGAGTGCGTCTTTCACTTTCTTTGTCGCTATTTCTGTTGATTTTTATTTTTAAGAAAATTGGGAGCATTAAAAATTAACTTTCTCGACCGTACGTACGTTATATCGAGCGATTTTGGATCGATCCTTTTTTTTTATTTAATTGTGGCCTTTCTAGGAACGTAGTTTTACTACAAAAGATGTTCACATTTCAAACCATCGCGTGTTACAAGTTGCGAGCAATTATAGCAAAAAAACTTGTATTTCAGGAAATTCGATAAGCAATTAATCGTGCTCCACTCGTATATCGCAATACGCCTCCTCGTGTTTTAGACATTTTTAATTAGATTTTCAAATAGTGTGTATACACTGCAAATGAAAACATCTTAAAAACTGGTCACGAAATAAAACGTTATGATGCATCTTAAGAAATTTAACTTCAATTAATATGCATCTTCTACATCGGTCTTATTACAAAATTTTAAGTTTGAAAAAGATGCATCTTTGCAACTTATTTCGCGGACACCTAATTAACGATCTTTTGATTCTTAAAGTCACGGGTGATCTAGCCATTGATGCATGGTATTAAATATTGCCTAGAACCATGTCATACTTATTGCCTTAATTGCCATAGGTCAAAATGTCAAATTATAAAATGGAAAAGCATGATTTGTTTAAAGCCTGCATGGTTCACACTGCAGCGTTTGTTGCCGTTTCGTTGCGTTGCGTGGCGCAGCGTATGCGTTCACGCATGAAAAACGTGTGCAAACGCAAAGCAACGGATACTCCACGCGACGCAACGCATTTAAAGCTCGAAAATCCGAGCTTTTTCGATGCATTTTTCAAGATGGCGGCCTTCACTGACGAAATTTTAATTGAAGCGATGCGAGAAAGGCCAATATTGTATGATAAAAAACGGCCTGATTATATGAATAACAACAAAAAACAATCAGCAATTTCAAGTTAATTCAACAGGTAATAACAACAAAAAACAATCGGCATGGAAGGAAATTGCTTTTCAAGTTAATTCAACAGGTAAATTAACTGTAATTTTATATTTAAAATATATATATATTGTATATGAAAATGTATATCGAAAATGCAATGAAACGCACCAATGGGTAGGCTGCACGCAACTCAGTGACGTCACGCTGCATTGCGTTTGTGCAAGGCAACGCAACGCAACGCTGCAGCGTGAACCAGGCTTAAGAGCATTTGTTTGAAGTTATTACGATATGTTTTAAATAAAAGTGGGAAGCCCAAATTGGTAGCTGCGTTGCTGAACAGGGGTGCATTGCAGTGAAGCGATCTACATTTAATGCGCTTCACTGCAGTGCACCGCTGCATTGCAACGTGTAGCTACCATTTTGTGTTTCTCGGTTTTCTTAACAATTTTAAAACATTACTAATGAAGACGAAACCAGTTGAACACATGTAATGCACTCGTGAAAAGATGTAACTTTTGGGTATCCCATTATATAGTCATAGTTTCCGAAACTTTGTTTTCCATTAAGCGCCTGCAGAGGCAAACTTTTCCATTAGTAAAATGCATTGAGCAACTTTTGCAGACTCGTTTAGGACCATTCATGGATATAAGTTTGTGTTAACTTTTCCTAAATTTAATCTCTCCCAATTTTCCAGTTTCGCTACTTAATCTAAGCTTCCTTTTAATTTCGAAACGTAAACAACTTAGCCTTCGACATTTTCTTTTGTTTCGCACATTTTAAACAAAATCTTTTCACCTTTTGGTGGTTTTCTAGCCAGAAGCGCTCTCTCCTCGGTGGTTCCTCCCACAATGCCTCGCTTTTGCCCCTTAATTCCCATTAATTCGCCCCCTTCGGGCTCCTTTTCGTAAACGTTTTAAATTTGACGATTAAAATGCTTTTCTAATTGCGACTTTTCACCTAGATCTACATATATACATATACATTTTCCTTTTTTATTTAAGATCCTCTTTAATTTCTCCCCAATTAGCCTCTCTCTCTCTCTCCTCTTCTGCAATTTAAATTTCCTTATTAAGTTGTTTACGCCCCAATTGCATCAACGTAGGGCTAAGCTTATTTAGCGCCCTTTAATCTCGGTTTTATTAACCGAATAATCTCGGCCAAATTGCTTTTAACAAATGCGTTTTTTGCTTTAAAACTTTCTACAAGTTTCTACTCTCTTAATACTTTTTCACAAAAGTCTTGCGATTTCAATCGGTTTTTAGCTTTTTATTTTTATCCCGATCGTTTGTACCGTCATCTTACAAACAAACGTTAAATTTATCAGTTAAAAACAGTTTTCGTATTTCTTTAAAGTCATTTTTTTTAAAAATTAACTTTAAAAATTAAAAGAATATTAAAAATCGGGGCACAAATAAGTATCCTTTGTATAACTTGTGTAAAGATTTAATGTTTTGTAATTTAAGATTTATTTTATTTATTATACTTTTATTTTAAAATGCATACCAAGTTCTATCCAGAAATAATGCTCGTTTACATAGTGTAAAAAGAGGTAATTAACTTTTAAAAGTATAGGTTTACATTTGTATTTTTTTAAATATGTAATCCTTTTTTAAAATATGGCTGCAGTTATATATATTCGAGATGATTGAGTTTTATATCGTCGTTAGTTTTCCCATCGGTATTTAAATTCGCTTAATATAAAGTCGTTGGCATGCATCGTATGTGTTATAGTTTAGTATTTTCGATTTATATATCTACATTCACCCCCTTTAGATATCCACTTTACGATAACCTTAACGGTGACCTTCGTCGACTTTCATTAAGTCATCGAAATGATTTTCTTTTCGATTACGAGAATTAAAAAGCTAAAAAAAAGCGCTACTAAGACTATATGTAAAAATGCTTTTTTTGTGTGTGTGTGCGTGTGTGTGTGTGTGTGTCCCCTTGGGGGCCCTAGCTTGCACATGCGTCGACTAGCTCCTTTAGGGGCCATTTCCGTTTTGTTTAGTCAGCGAACGCTATTTTGCTTCTTCAATTTTGCATTCTCATCGCATTCGCGTCAATTTCGCGGAACTAATTTTTAATAAAGTTGTTTTACGATAGCAATTAACGTTAAGGCATAACGATAAGAATTAAGAGCAAATGGCAGCTCTATTAGACATCTAGCGAGCTTTCATTTTGCTGATTTTTCTCAAAAAGACATCTGTTTCGTTATACTTTCTCACCTGCACTCCCTTTTTATTAACGAAAATTGCTTTTAATTGCCTTCCGAATAACTCTAGACTTGTATATATATATATTGTAGCGAGGTGTGGCCGGATATAATGTACCTCACACGTATACGTACGTATACGCCTTTGCATCCTCATTTTGGTTCCGGTGGTTAAACTCCTAACAATCAACACACCCATTCACATAGAAAAACATAGCATATACATTGTATATATTGTTGCCTCCGCACCTCCTACCCGCCAAGGGCGGCCTGTTGGTCAACAAAACTTTGATCTCCTTCGGTCATTAGGG
>JAQGCC010006387.1:0-10292 GCA_034698905.1 Xestoiulus laeticollis
ACAACTTAATATCCTATAGGGAAAACAACGTTCTAACAATTTGCTTATGACTCTATCAAGATGAATCTGGAGTTGGGCGTCTGGAGTTGAAGCATATGGCGTCGGTGACCTCCAATGGCTTCCTCGAAGCATAAAACATACGGTTCTTTGGCCGATAATGGTGAATCATTCGCAGTTACTAATTACGTTCGAGTTTAAAATAAATTTAAGTCCTATTAGAAGGATGCCTGTAATTGTCCGGCACCCATTTTTACGAATTGAAGAGGGGGGTTCCTATAAGCACGAGCTTCTCATAGGGTGCGACCATTATACGAGGTGCGACGCTAGGAATGAATAGTTAAAGAGTTGCGGCTTAAACTAGGCACATTATGGCCTTAAAACTGTATTTAAATGATTTACGTCGTAATTACGAACCACTTTTTTTTATATCCTGAAACTTCCAGAAATACCACTCGCTATAGGTGGTTGGTTTGCGCCGGTCGGCCCTGATATCCAACTTTCGCTCATTTTTAAAGAAGGCTTAAATGTTGAATCGTGTGGTCCGTGTGGATAAGAAATTCAAGACACGCTCAGAAAATCCTATTAAACAAATGCTCCGAGTCATAATAAAACAGACGCGTTTTAATTAATACGATCTTTCTGGCTAACAACAAACTTTGAAAAAAAAACCATTTATACGTGAATTTTAATTTTAAAAACATTGTTGCAAGTATATCGTGTTTTTAGATATGCGGAAAAATGTGTTAACGTTGCAATTCGTTATAAAAAGTAATTTACTATTGTGGTATGGTGAAGGGACCAGCTGAACCGTTCGTTATATCGAGCGGCTCGTTGTATACAGCTCGTTCGTTATTCAGAGGCAAATGCATGAAAGTTTATCCATTTTGGTCGAGACAGCCACTCTGTTCGTTATATCGAGAGCCTACTTACATGTTTTATATAAAAGGAAATACAAGGAAAAAAACCATATAATGTATACATTTCATGAGTTGTAGAATTACTGACTCTACGGGGTGTTGAATCAGTGGCTCGCGGGCCATTTTTTGGCTCGCAAACTTTTTGCGATGGTCTTACCCCGCTGAAGCATTTTTCAATTGCTTATTTTAATCATGTGTACATAACTTATTAAGAGAATAGAAATATGGTATTAGAATAGTATAAAATTCATGTTACATAATAGAATACCAAAAAGGTTAAACACCCCTGCTATATAATAATTTTATAAAAAAAATATTACGTGTAAACAAGTACATGTAGTTTTAGTTCAATTGCAAAATATTTTAATACATTTAAAAAAAATGCATTCTAAAGGTCTTCACTCCTTCCAATGCTATTAGCCAATCTTCCACAAATAAAGTCATAAAATGGTGTCGATTTCTCACATTTAATAACCATCAAGTTATATCAACATTAAAAAACTATTTTGTGAACTTTATTTTGAAAAAAAAATTGTTTCATTGTTGATAAACTAAATGGAAAAGAATGTCTCGTTCTGTATTTTTAATTCACAAACTCCATAAAACTTCCAAGCTTTTGTCCCTTCCTCGTAAAATTGTAGAAATTTCCCTTCGTTTATTTAACGACTCCAATTTCCACGAATTACACGGGTCTTTAAATACAAAATTGAAACCAGTAATAGCAGTCAATAAGTGTGAATATACAGTTGCTGTAAACGGTTCAAAAAAGGATACAAACACCCTTTTAAGAGGTCTACAAGTTGTTAAATCGAGGGGGGGGGAACTCATCATTTCTTTAGTCTATAAGTATAGGCCCAGTTGGCTTTTTCAAGCACTTGCTTTTAAACGGTATTAAAAAAGCGCTTTTCCTTTCACTTTCTGTCAATTTCGCTTTTTCCTTTTAATAAACACATGACGAAGAAGCAAAAAAAAAAAAAAAAAAAAAATTCAGATAAAAAACTGGAGAATTCGTCAAACTGTAAAATTAACTGTCAGTTTGGTAGGATGGACACGATAGCCCTGGCGCTTTAACTTTGACCATGTAGTATTTTGGCAGCTAGGAAATGAAAAAGGAGCCAAGTAGCAACAACAAAAAAAGTGAAAATGGGAAGGAGGGCGAGAAACGAAATTAGTTTGCATTAAAAATCAAAGTCGAAGAAATTTATTCAGGAAAAAAACTGTAAATAAGCCTAACTCAGGTAGTCGAAAATGGCCGCACCTCAAGAATATGGGGAACGAATAATGAACCTTTCAATTGAAGATGCTAAACTATCAAGTAAACTCGAAAATAAGTTAACCTTCGAAACTAAAAACTTTTAATGTAAGCAGCTTTGTCATTGCTCGGGACATTTTACTCTCAAATTAATACGATTTTAAGCTAAAGCTCATTTATAGTAACAAAAACTATTATAGAAATTATACAGTTTAAATTTCAATTAATGCTCAGACTGTGTTTTTCTATGATTGTATCTACATTTTAAATTTTGACATATTTTATTAATAACGAAAATAGCCTAACAATGTTTTTATTGATATTTAATATTTTCGAACACCCTGTATAATAGGTTATCAATGGCTCTAATGTGGTTACAAGCATTTACAGTATATTAGTAGTTGTTCTAACAATCTAATATGTCGAAACCTTGTCCGTAAAACACTTGTCTGACCGGTTAAAATTAGGGTTAATTGTAGCCTAAAAAGCTAGATTGATTATTTGGATAGAAAAAATACAAAAAAATAGGTAAGCACAAAGGTAAAATGGTTAAAAAATGCAGGGAAGATATTAAAATGTCCACAAGCAAATTGAAAATAAAATAAGTAATTAAATTGCACAACTCGTTATTATTTAACACGAGATTTACATTAAACTATCAAACTGTGGTCAACATAATTTACAATTATTAACTTGGAATATTAATAATATTAGTTCCATTAAGAAAAGTGAGTAAAACGTGTCTTATAGGCTCGATACACAAAAGCGTTTTTCTCAAGTACAGAGTCTGTACTTAAGTCATATCTCAAGCGTGATTTTTCCCTCCGAGTTTTTCACTGCATTCACTCTCCTTTTATATGCATTTCAAGCATAATTTCGACTTGCCAAAATTCAAGTACAAAGTTGCACAAAAAGCACCTTAACTGTGTATTAAGTACGATAACATTATAAAGATTTGACCCCTATTTAAGAGTGGACAACTGATTCCCGACTAAAAATGAGGAAGAAGATAACCGAATTTGATGTTTTGATGTATTGATAAAGGAAACAAAAAAAGTTGATAATATTAAAACAATAATAATAGTAATCGCATTTGGATCGTGATAGTCTGAGATTTTGAATTTATCAGAAAAATCTAGTACTTCCCCTCCACATGTACTGCAGGGGTACATGTATTTGCATAAGCAATCTGTAGAGAGAGAGCCCTCCTTCGACTCATGTTTTTAACCCCCCAAAACAAAGAAAAGATGGGGTCATCTGATAAAGCACACAGCCAATCCAAGTCAATTGCAATACCCTACACGATAATTAGCTTTTATAATTATTACTTATATAGGAAGAAAGTGCTGTAATTAAAAATCAACGAGCTCATGGGGTGGACACGAACCCGCATAATTCATACAAAGGGATTTTATAAGTAGCGCTTGTTCTGCTCTTTTGCTAGGCATTTAACATACAATGCATGCTTAACACGTTTTACACTCTTTCTACATTTTGTGCATCCCACGATGAGAAAGATTACATTTGGAGTAATTAGCCATGCTAAAAACCCACATTTAGTACTTGAACCCATATTTCGTATAGTAGTGTCCATTCATATCATGTAAAATCCATTTTCAAACTACTGTATGTCACAACAGTGGAGTTTCTAAACAGTTCAGAAAGTGGACAAAATAATTGCACAATACAGGTGTAGCAGATAGAACTAACATGATATGAACCCACTTTTGGGACCATCTTCAACATAGTATTCATACTTATTGGAAAAGCCATTTGAATAATCGCTAATAGACTTTTATGGACATGGCATTGTGGGTCTTCAATTCAATTCAACTCAGTACCCTACAGTCAGCAAACAAATGCCATTTGGTAGGGGGGTCTTAATAGACCCTTGGATTGAGATTGGGTCTCATTTGACCCATGTATGGACATTGTGTCTCAATGGACTGATGGATGGACATTGTATTTCAATGGACTGATGGATGGACATTGTGTATTTTATTTGACCTTGGATGGACAAATTGTGTTTCAATGGATTCATGGATGAACATTGTGTCTCCTTTGACCCTTGGATGGACATTGTGTCTCATTTGACCCTTGGATGGACAAATTGTGTTTCAATGGATTCATGGATGGACATGTGTGTCTCAATGGACCCATTTATAGGCTTTGTGCCTCAATAAACTCATAGATGAATATGTACATGGTACCTTGGATAGACATGTGTTTAAATGGACCCACAGATGGACATTGTGTTTCTCAATAGACTCATCGGTGGACATGTATATTTAAATGGACTCATAGATGAACGTGTGTCTCAATGGACCCATTGATCTGTTTAGCCCAATAAGCCCACGGTAATAAACTAAGTATTATGCACATGACAATATAGCACCCCCTTGCATCTCCTCTACCTATGGTAAAGCAATGCCCTCTCATTTAATGATGAAATTAACACAGGTTTAAGTTAAAGGTTCGTTAACGTGTCGAAACCAGGTGAACATAAAATCTCTTTGCCCTCCCACAGAATGCGTTTCAAACAAGAGATTTCAGTATAGTGTAGAAACGCATATTTCATAGGCAGAGAAGAAGAGGCCAGTTTTTGAAAAGGAATATCTGTTGGTGTTACAAGTTTCGACTAATAGGAACGAAGATGGAGAGAAAGAGAGAAGAGGGGTACGAGGTGCACCCCCATGGCCAACAGTTGAAGATCCTCCGTACATGAAGATGGAGCGGGATGAGACTACATCAAAATCTCTGACTACTAAACGGGAGCAGCTCTAGTGATCAACTTTATATTTTTATCCACTTGGATTACAACATTTCCAACAACAATTTACTGCACTTGCCTGTTTTAAGAAAGTTTTGTTCTTCAGACGCGCATATCATGGATTATTCGCGCTGTTTTTGATGGGGACGAACTCTATATGGTTCAATTTGGAGAATTTTCAACGTGTTCCGACGCCACTTTAAATTTTGTTTTTAATTTAATTAATCTTATTTAAGCACTTTTGGAAGTGCAATAACTACATGATGTTGGATGTGTAATTGCCACGGTGTTTTTGACGAAATCTTTGATAATCTTGGAAATTTCTTACACTATTTACATGTGATTAGTTTGGCCAATTTTTGCCTTTCAAATTTATAAATTCTGAAATTAAGCAAATCATCAAATTCCAAATTTTTCTGCTTTACTGTTTTACTACTCATTATCTTATATTTTGCATTCTGAAATCTAAAATCGTTCAAGAAACTCAAAAAATTTTTTTGTAAAAAATACCTATAACTGTCTTTGGAACGAAAAAAACTTTACAATAATCGGAAATTTATAACCATTCATTTTCTTATTGATATTTTTCTTACAAATAATTTACAATTTTTAATTTTCAAACAACATAGTGCATAAAGTGCTTAGTTTATACATTTTTTAATCTTAAATTTATAATCAACCGAAATTCATCTAATGTTTTTGGATGGATATTTGACATACAACATTGTTGTAAATATTTCTCAAATATTTTGCAATATGATATCGTCTAAAACCACACCAAACAATTCAAGAAATATTGAAAACGAATTTTAAAATTCTATCCAATTCTTCGAAAAATCTCTCAAAATTAAATCATAGTACAACTTTTCCAATCAATATTTCAAAAGATATTGAAAAGAAACTTCCAATTCTTCAAATCAAAACCTAATCTTATCATTTGTCCATTATCGTCGATTATTTATCGGAAGTAGCAGCAGCAGCAAAACGGTCGAGTGACATTTCAAAGTGGTGATTGAATTTGAAAAAAAGTGTAGAATTGGTTGTATTTTTTCGGTGGTAGATGCAACAACAATAGGATTTGTTTGTACCGTTTTTAATGTATTTGTGTGGCGACGGGCGTGGTTTTTCTACGGTGTTATGTTAGTTGTTTTAAGTGCACTGTCATTGAAACTTTCGGCCAAAAGGAGGAAGGGCAGGCCTAGGATGCCGGCAAGCAGGCACCAAAAGCAACACACCAAAACCTACTACGACGAGTCGTACATCGTACATCGTACTCCAACTGCTTCTACCAAGGATTAATACACAACCAACAGCCGGCTTAAACTAACTTACAATCGGCCAACGACAAATTACAAACACTGCTGAAACTTTTTTCGCTACACGTGTCTCGTACCTCTGCTCCTGTGTTGTGTCTGTGCCACTTTTTTTTTTCCAGTTTTACGAATAAAAAATATTCATGGCGATCGATACGAGCTACAAATCATGGTATGGATAAGCCCGGAAAATTTGGTAAATCTTTTCTACTTTTTATATGACCTTACAGTAGTGGGACAAAAATCAAAAACCCATTTTTGTGGAACAGAAATAGTTTTCTGCATAAAAAATGGAAATGTTGTCAAGTTGGATATTCAGGACATTGGTATGTAGTTTTAAATGAAATTTATAATTTAGGTATAGACTACTGCAACATAATGTATAACAGTTAATTTAAAAGTGTAATTCTAGTCAATTTTACATTTTTTTAATCCGTACTTATGTTTAGTTAGCAATCCTGAATGGATTTGAAATTGCATTATTTTGTGCAGTTTATGCCTGTATCATACATACAAAAATTGTTTTACTTTTCTAAGTTATACCAGATTTAATTGGTTTACTTTTTAAATTAATGATTAAAACTGACAAATTTGGTCTATTTGTACTGTATTTTTGCACGCTAATGTTTACTGAATCGAATATGGAACCAATTTGGTAGTTATATATACAAAAACGTTTTGCAGAAAACAATCTCTGGAAAATTATCTTCCTACAGAATTTCTCTGTAATGATATTTTGCAAAACAGTACGTCTATTTCACTTACATATTGCAAACCTAAGCAAAATATCAGGCACATTTGCACTGGATGAATTAAATTGCAACTATTTTATACGCACTCTCCAAACATGCTCCAGATATGTTTCATAAAAAATAATCCTGACATATGTGTCAACCGATAGTATATTATGTTTTTGTTGGACCCTGTATGTATATTGAAATGTGAAACCTCGATGAGGCCGCTATATCGGATTTGTTTTAAAGAAGGCTTTCTATACGAAAACGCTCAATATATCATATTGCTTAATATCCAGCCATCAAATTTGTTTCATATATAGACAAAGTATACAGTTACCACTTTTTGACATTGAAATGAATTAGAAATACAATTGGAATAATTTTTTCAAAAGTTTTCTTCAAAACATATTCTTTAATTTCGTAATTATTTTTCATCTGAATATGTTAGCCTATATAATAACACAAAACTCATTTTGGCTTTTTAGTTTCGAAAATTAGATAAACAGATTTAGAGTAATTAATTATCGAAAAATAATTTAAATATTCATAAATGTTTTTAAAACCACTAATTTATAAGGCTAATAATATTTGCAACACTCATGTCAACAATGTAAAAGCATTATTTGATTGGCCATGTTCATATAAATGATTATATTATGTATAATTAAAGTGGTAAAATTTGAATGAATTCCAAATTAGATAATTACAAAACTAAATTTTTTTTTACAAAGTAAACCTATTTAAAAAAAATAACACTTCAAACAGTAGTGAAATAATTATATTATTTATCAAACATAATATAAGCTGACAAAAATGTGTTACACAGCATTTTTTTATATTTTGATTTATAAAATCATAAATCAAATTTTGATCTTAAAAAGTGATTAACAAAGTTTGATTAAAACGTTCAAAAAATTTCTTAATGATGTCGAGATAAAAATTAGTACGTGCATCACAATTCTATATTTTTTTATGATTCTTAATGAACTAAAGCTTTTTTCCACTTTTTTTTTTCAATTAGCTACCATGATGTTGAACCCATCTGTGGGAACGTTTCTGAGCACCTGCATAATCGTCTTAATTTCATGCTACCTGATCATTTCTTAACGCAATTAAAATTGCCAACGCCTATACCATCTCGGATGCTGGCAATTAATTCTCGATCCGTGTTATAAAAACAGAAAGCTCCAAATGAAAAAAAAAATGAAAAATCTTGCAGTATCAACTAGGAAATGAATAACTGGTGAAAATCTGTGTGTCTAAAGTGTCAGAATCCCTCATCAGAGGTGTGCTTCAAGAACCAGAAGGGAGCTGAGGGCGTCTCTTTGCTCTTCTTGCGTCATTAGCACAACCATCCTCAAACATCTTTATCATCAACTGGTAAACTAATTTCGTTGAAGGCAAGATAGATAGCTAGATACCTGATTGGAATCCACGTCAAGATTGTCGGCCAACCTGAGCCTCCAACTGACGTCACCAATCCACGTGTGTCCGTCGCGAGGGATTTTTGGATAGTTGTGCCATCGTGCAATGATATCATGGGTGCCTTGGATGTAATGAAAAAGTAGTGCAGGCACTAGTATATATATCTGCCACAAGAAACAGGAAAATGCCGCAATGTGCTCGCCACCGATCCCAACTGCTACAACTTTGAACAACAACCACTTCTGTCAGTCGGCACTGCGAGCATCGGTACCACTTTATTCACGCTGGAAATATTTGACCAGAGACTTATGAATTTAAGGAGAGGATAAACTACGAGCCTCTCTGGATTTCCTAGATATCTCACACATTTTAAAACAACACAAATACAAAAAATTCCCGACGACTTTGGGAATTGAGGACGTCTGCCACTCTGGCACGAGTCATGCATGTGGACGTCGTGGCTGTGCTTGTGGTAAGTCATATATTTTTCACACTTTTTACAGTACTGTGTCTTATTCGATATGTAGTTTGGAAATTTCTTTGCCAAAACCCGATAGGCAAATATTCACTTTTATTCAGATAAGCTCGACTTTTGTGTATTCAAGACTCGTGCAAGGAAAATTAATGTGGATTAGAACCATGCATAGTGGTTTTATCTAGTTTCTTTGACGTATATATGAATTTAGTTTCTTATAAAAGTGGGATTCGATCCCCAGATTTGATTATTGTACTATTCTTAGCCAAGGCAGAATGATAAAAAGGTGGCAATTTGAATGTTACAAACTTGTCTTTGCAGATTTTTTTTAATATTTATACAAATGTTGATGATACACCTAGCAGGTGAAAAACAACTACAATGGAAATATACAATAGAAACTAAGATGCTTTTGAATATGGTTCTGAAGGTGCAATAGCCAAAGGCAAATGGATAATTGGTGTTAATATAAAAAAAAGGCATAGGCCTATAGAACACCTAATCTTTGTATGCTTTGTATCAGAGGTTATTAGCATGATTTTGGCGGAAGTTCTGTATAAAGGAAGCATAGATATACCCAACTACTTTTTAATTTAATTGCTACTGAGGTGCATAATTTATAAGACGAAGTGTTAAGGACCTTAAAAAGTTTTTGGTCAAATTTTAGGAGTAAATTTTAGGAGTAACTGCAGATCAGTTGTCGATCTGCAGTTATTGGTGGTCGTTCTTAAACTATGAAATGCAAGGTTACAAATTTGAAAGTCATTCATGATATAAATAGCACATTTATGCCAGTTTCTTTCCATCAATGAAATGTGCTCCCACATCATTCAAATATCTGTTTTTATTTGACTATTTGTAATTTCTTTGAAATAAATTAGGTCAAAAGTTAATTTAATTTGTTCTTAAAAAAAGCATGAAAAAATGGTCTAAATCCAACTATAGATTTATTGCACACAATATTGGTCACAACCTTATAGAGTTTTCAGAATTTCTAATGGTGTTTCAAATTAGCAAATAATATTTTAATACAAAAAGGTAACTTGAAATTATTAGGCAAAGTACCTGTTTTGGATGAAAATATAATTTGGTAACTTGAAAAAACATTATAAATTATGACATTTTAACAGTTTGTTTAATATTCTGCATTTAAAAGCAAGAAATAAGTGAAAAATGGAAAATTGATCTATATGTCTATAATAATAAAATGAAATAAAAATACAGAAGCCTAGAGATTTGTTGGGGGTAAAATCAAAAGTAATACATGTACAGCGATTAACACAATGTGTTTTAAAAACATGAAGGCAGGTAAAGGGCACACTACCCTCTAAAGGTGCGTTTACACCGCGCGAAAATGGAAAACAAGTTGTACGAAAACCAGACGACTGTGGCAAACGAGAAAA